>JAQZBX010065100.1:0-16369 GCA_029593785.1 Cabassous unicinctus | reverse complement strand
ACAGTATGTCTACAACAGAACACCACCAATTCCACTCTAGTCCACAGCTCCTCCCCCCATCCTGAGTGGACTTGGAAGGTGATGTCCACTCCACCTCCAAGTGAGAGAGGGCTTATATTCCATGGATATAGTGGATGGGATTATCTTGCCTTCAGCTGCAGGCCCTCTCCATTCCCTGGGATGGCTGTTACCCATCGTCATCTCCTCGCCAGGTTACTTGGATGAGTCCATTGAGCTGTAGGGTAGGAGTTGCAGCTCCACTGAGATTCCAGGCACAGCTGGCAAATAGGTGGGCCAGATGATACAGTCTCTGGGAGTACACCTAAAAACTCCTGCATCACATATAGGTTTGAGTAGAAGGGACTGATGGACCATGTACAGGGATGACTTGTTTGAGTCCAACTCTGTCACTCTCAGGAACACAGATGCCAATGAAGAGCCCACTAATTAGGCATCATTCTCTGGGGCTATCCCCACTTGTAAAGGACCTGGGTGTCACCAGAGCCCTTATGGGTCCCTCAGTGTAAGGATGTGTCTTAAATCCTCACCTGGTAACAGGCTGGCCTGTAGTGCATGGGTCCCCTGGTCAGGCTATTGATTTGATCCCCCTTCGCACCAATATTCGTTAAATATTTATTCAATGCTTATTTCATGGGATATGGGGAGAAACTGATTCTCTCTTCATCAAAATTTTATACAGAGACACTTAGTAATTTACTTCTACTGGCTAAAACAAAATCAATAGTCTGAAAAAAAAAATCCCTTTACCACTACTTTGTAGTTCTTGTTCTCTTTTTTGTTGTTGTTGGAAGTTTTCTGAACGAAGCAAATCTTTGGATTCAGATTAAAGTGTTTAAATTATGATGACAAATTCTTCATTCATGTGGCCCAGCATGATGCTGAGCAGCAGTAAGCCTCCTGAGGACAGGGGATTCCCTCTATCTATCTGTTTTATTCTTGTATTCCCAGAGCCCATCTTGAGGAGAGACTTCAGGAAGGGCACAGCAAATATTTGCTGAAATAATCTCTTGGTTCCAGAAATGCTTCCAACTTAAGCTGTGTGTGTGCATTCCAAAAATGTTCATGGGCAGTGGGTCAGTCCTGCTCAGGTCATAGGTACTGTCTCCTTCAGGAGAAGCCAGAACAGCATATATTTGACTTGGTGAGTTCTAGATGCAACTCTGAGCTAACTATTAGCATGTTCCCAATTTATTTGTTTCCTCTTTATAGATCTGAACCTTGAGGCAGGAGCCTGATAAACCAAACTGTAACCTGTTCTGCTGGAGAGCCACTGGACTTCTGTATTTTTTACAAATACTTTAGTATCCTACCTGCTTAGTGCCTACAACGCATTACACAATCTAGACTCATTTTCCAGCTTCTTCTCTGGCTCCTCGCCACCCTACACAGACAGATTCACTCTTTAATATATGCATTTAACAATTTTTTGTAGCATCTATGTGCCAAGTACCTTTCAAGGCACTGGAAATATAATATCAAATGAAAGAAGACTTCTGACCGCAGGGATCTTAGCGTTTAATGGAAAAATGCTATTCTAGTGGCACATTAGCCACAGGATATAGGCAGGCTGGTCTTTCAGACTTTCTGCTGTAGAAGCACACTCAAACGTTTGTCAAAGTCTCTGAAGCAGTCTACAGTGGGGCCTTTGTAAAAGTAAACAATAATCTTATAACTGTTCTAAGTTTACTTAGGTAACTTCATCTAATATTCATAACAACCTTATCAGTAAAAAATATTATCTTCACTTAGTAAATGAGGAAATAAGGTACAGGCCACACTGCTAGTAAGTGGCAAAGCCAGGATTTGAACTCAGGTAGTCTGACTCCTGAGCCCATGTGCCTAACCAGTGTGTCTACGTGATACAGGCAAGGGAGCAGCTTGGTAATCTCTCATCAGGTTAAACCTCACAGAATTGCCTTTGATCTGTTTATTGCAGTTTTGTACAAACAACTCCAGCTTTCAGCATATCGTGTATTACATGAATTACTGAGGATTTCAAATATCTGCCACATAAACCATTTTTTTCTAGTTAAATAAAAGCATAGAAAGTTATCTGGCTGACTAGTTGCCTCAAACATTTTATGGTTAGCTAGGTAGATTTTGCAACTAGTTTGACTTGCAACTTTGGGATATGCGTAATTTAAAGGCAGAGAAGCTCATTACAAATTATTTTCACCAATAATGACAGCAAAAACAGACCTCCAAAGTGCCTTTGTTCACGCTCCTTCCCCTCTTTAAAATATTCCTACTTCCTCCCACTGCTGCCTGCCCTCCTTTCCTTCCTAAGTCTTGTACATTTTTATTCATCTTCAAAGCCTTGCCAGTATTTCGTATATTTTTGAAGACTTCCTTGATCCCCCAGGGCAAAACTAATTATGTCCTCCTTGGTAATATCATAGCACTTTGTTCTTAATTCTATTATATTACTTATCATAATCATTAAAGCTATTTCTTTACATGTCCTTCTCGCCTATTAATTTGTGAACTCTTCAAGGTCAGTGACCATGTATTATATATCTTTGTATTGCTGTATTTTTAGACACTAGCACAGTGCTTAGGAAAGAATAGATGTATAATAAATGTCTGTTAATGAAGGAATGCATGAGTGAGTGAACGGAGAAATCATTGAACTACCTGTTCCCTTCCTTTTTGCTTGTGCTCCCCTGCCCTGCTACTGGTAGTTTTCCATTGTAGTGCAGGAGCTTACATGTGGAGCGCTTTCCTTAGAGCTTAGAAGGAAGTAGATTCCCAGAGGATTCTGGTGGAAGCAGGCAACACTCTCCTGGACTCCCCATGAACAACTTACAGAGGCTTGGACACCCCAGGCAGAGGCCCGAGGCTGGGGCCTGTCATGAAGTGGACTCGTTATCCATATGGTATTTTCTTTGGGAAGGAAGGAAGACTTCTCTTATGGTAGACCATTGACCGACTCCAGTTCAGGTTCACACAATCCAAACAGGTGGTCATGTCTCTGAGATTTAGGCTAGGTGTGTATCATGTCTGCTGACTGAGGTTTTTTAAATAGTTGTATAAAAGCATCTGCACTCTGACTTGATGAGAAGAGACAATACAATTGGAGAAGGGGAAACAAAAACCTCCTGTGATAAACAACCCTGATATCCCCCTTATGGTGGCCTCCCTTTACTACTCTGGCAATTTGACTCTCCTCTTTTTTCTCTACTGTGCCAACCTCTGACCCCTTGCTTTAATGGCGGTAATGAATTGGGTCTTCATTTATAAAAGAGGCTTTTCTGAAATGACTTTTAATTGATATATATGAAGTGCTTTAAGATACTAAAAGCTAATTTATCTTAAGTAGGGTAATGCCCCCTCTTGAATCATGTTTACCCTATTAATTTGCTTGGTAAGAAAATCAACAGCAACTAAATAATACTATTTACGTGTATTGAGTGTTTACTATAGACCAAGCACTAATCTAAACATTGCATAAAAATTATGTTTCATTTTTTCACAATGGTCACAATAATACATTGAGGTATGCATGATCTCAGTTTTACAGATGAGTAAACTGTGCTTTTAAAGATATTGGCCCAATTCAAATAACTAATAAGTAACTGTCTGGTTTTATGTTTTCTCAAACCTCAAAGGCTCCTTTTTCTTTAGTGCAAAGGAAAATTTCAGGCTAGCCCAGCTTCTTTTCCAAATGATCATGAAATCCAAATGGTCAATTCTAAGTCAATGAATCTTTACTGTGTATTGAAATATGAGATTCCTTAGGCACAAGCAGAAGGCAGAGGTCATGTGTCCCTCTACGTGAATGCACTAAATAAGAATAGAGGGCCATGACAAAGCACATGATGTTTTGTTTTAAAAATCTCTTAATTGGTGGAATTATAGGTTTCATTTTTTGAGTTGTGTCTATATGTGGGGGTAAACTAATCATGCCACAAGAGTATTGGACTTATGTGGAGATGAGTATAAAAATAACTCTCCCTGCTCTGGGAACTCTGGCTGGAGCGACAGCTTTCAGCCTTTCCCCCAGGTTCTAACTCTAATGCATAAAGCCTAGACAGCTTGACCTAATTATTATTTTTTTAATCATAAGTTAGAATAGAGTCTCTGTGTATCTCAGAATGTAAAAGAGAGGGGGGAAATGGAATTGATCTGTTGCTTGCAGCTCTTGCTGATTGGCCATTTTTCTGACAGAGGTATGCAAAGGAAAGTTTGTCATCCTGTTCATTATTGTTAATTAGTTGTAAAAGCAGGCATTGGGAGCTCTATGTCCCACAAGTTATCAGCAGAGAAATGGAGTTGAAATTTTAACAGTAATATATATGGAGTAAGGTCAGGGAGCCTGTCTAGCAGCCTTCGGGACTGAGTTCATTTGATCTTGAAGAGACAGGCATTGCAGATGCATTTCACATGGTGGAAAGAAAAGTTGTGAAGACTGCCTCTAGCACATGCCTAATTCAAGAATCATCTTTATTTGTTCGTTGTTCATTTGTAACTGGTGTCTAACTGGTGTTGAATAACTGATATTTCTCGGGGTCTTCTCTTTTGAAATTGTAACATAGGAAATGTTCATTATTATGTGGGGAACTTAGTACAGTCGTCAGTGTCATAATTAACTAGCTTGTCAGTGAACATTCTTCTTCTCAATAGACTGTATTTTGATTGTGTAACTGCTTGTGTTTATTTATTCACCTTTTAAAAAGTCTTCTAACCTTCTAGACATAAACTGGGTTCTATAGACTAGTGATTCATAGAGCTGGATCTGCAAGGCCAGTAATATTTTACAACAGAGGAAGTGGAATTTTACTTCTTGCCTATCAGTGACAGTCTCTATTTGATTTTCAGCAAAAAAAGAAAATATTTTATTAATTTTTTTTCAGGTCACAAATGACATTGGAAAATCTAAACAATATAGCAATGAAGAGTGTAAAAAGTAAAAACTGTTTCCAATTTGCCCACCTTTTCACTGTGCTGTCTAAAATTCTAATCTTTTCTTTTATGCACACACATATATATTACTTTTCTTTTATGAATATGACACATGTGTAAGTATTTCTATATATGCTGACAAACCTGAACATTCTTTAAAAAGATAAAATGATATCATACTATAATACCTTTCTGCAACTTGATTGTTTTTATTTAATTTATTGCAGGCATATTTCCATTCTAGAGCATATTATCTCACATTTAACTTAAAGTATTCTATTGTATTCATATACTACAATTTATTTAATCACTCCTTATTGATGAATATTTTGTTTCCAAATTTTTAGTATTTCAAACTGATAAAAATTTGTCTTCTAAAAATAATATTTCACTTGTATGTAAATATTTCTCTAGAATAAATAAATTCCTAGAAGCAGAAACACTAGGTGAAGAATATATTTAGGGAAGCCGGAGTGGCTCAGTCGATAGAGCCCCCGTTTACCAAATGGGAGGCCCCGGGTTCGCTTCCTGGGGCCTCCTTGTGAGGGCAGGCCAGCCCGCGCGGTGCGAGGGGCTGATGCAGCGGGACCTCACAACAAGGGGAAGATGAGCAGACACGGAGAAGACACACAGCGCGAATGGACACAGCGAGCACAAGCAGCGGGGGGGGGGGGGATAAATAAATAAATAAATAAATCTTTTAAAAAAAAAAAAAAAAGAATATATTTATGTAAAATTTCTATAGCTATTGCAGAATTGTCCTCCAAGAACATTATACTGTTGAACAATCCCACTGGCAATATATGAGGATGTCACAAACTTGAAAGTTTTAGTATAAAAATAAATTGGCCTCACTGTTTTTTTATGGAATAAATTGAGCTCTATGGAATGATTTTTTTTTCTGGCCTATTTGATACGAGTGTGTTTAAACTTTAATATTTACACTGGTTTAAAGGTGGCCCCCACCCCCCTTTTAACGTCACTTGCAATCTTTCTACTATTCTGGCATCATTCACAGAGGATCATTGAACTGAGGAGGCTGGATAACTAGTTAGTGAATCATGTGGCTCATTTCAGAAAGTGGTGGCTGCACAGTATTCTGGGAAGAGCCACACAGGCAGGAGATTACCGTCTTAATGGGAGGCAGTATTCAATTCAGAGTCTGCCTCTGTGTTCTTCACCTTCTACACTTTCCATAATTCTTAATTTTGCCCCAGTCACTTCTTATTTTGATCATTCAGTCCCTGGAACTTGTGCAACAGCAGTGGAATGAGACAAGGCTTTTAAAAATATATTAATATTATCAACATTATTGTGGTTAATCTTAATATAACAAGTACCAATAGATGTGTCTGCTGTTAGACCTTTAGGAGGGCATAGATGTCTTAGCTCTTGATAGCCCATTTAAACAACAAAGTTCTTGAGCTCAGAGGTTGCAGATTACACCAAAGGACCAAATCACATGTTGTGTGGATTTGATAATGACTTGGATTAAATTGTAAGGAAGTAAGAAGTTCAGAAGGGGGGGAACTGTAGCTACTTTAGATTTTTCAAATTCTATATGTGATTATTTACTTTGGTCTGAAGGCAGATAGTGAGAACCACATTTAAAAATTTGAGAACATTTTAATTGGCTAGCTTGCCAAATTTTTTATTAGCAATGCATGAATATAATTTAAACAAGAAATATAGCCACAATTTTAGATTTTTCCTTGCACATTTTAAATTGCATGGTGCTATTGCCTAGAGTTTAATAGGCACTGAGAATATTTGTAATGCCACTGCTGTGTATATCATAGTCACTAACATATTTATTAGCCAAACAGATGTGACTTACTATGATAACACATGCTACTGAGCAGCAGGGTGTCCCGTTTGGCAAACCTGATTTTATTTTATTTCATTATCCTAAAACCTTTTCTAATAATCCCAGATTTCATTGTGTTGTGACTTGTTGGGCAGAAAGAAGATAATAGGGATTCCATTCTCTAGTGTTTATTTCCAAAAGGTTGTTTGGCTGCAGGATACAAAACCCATGAGATTCTAACTGGGCGAGACTGGGTAAGACATACACACAACACCACCACAATAAAAGAAATATGCATTCGTTACAAAATGGGTAGGTGAACACCTTTGAGGAAGCTCTGCAATGTGTCGTGTGGTAACACCAGATTAGTAAGAAAATTCTAGTTTGCAGCCTCTCAATAATGTATGAATTCTGTAGTAAACTGTATTTAATTACTATGGTTTGTGTACATATCTTCTAGTTGCCTTGCTTAACTAGCAGTAACTCCTGTCAGCATAGGTGCCCAAGGGAAATTGGGGTTGTTTGGTATCGCAAGCTTTGCTCTCTGAGGATCAATTCTTTGGAGTTTCCTATAAGCTATTTTCCAGTCCTTTAATTGCTTGTGTCTGGAAAAAACTCCTGATGTACATTCTACAGCTAAAATAAGATGACTGTCAAGCTAATGTATTTTCAGATTCACAGAAAAATGTGGATTGATAATGGGCCATTTGAATTGGGTTTTAGAAAAGATCCTCTACAATTATATCAAAATAGTGGAATTGTTAAAATTGGATGCACCATATTGAACTTCAAGAAATTCTGTTCTGCTCTGTGTGTGAGGAATTGTACTAACCTGGAATCTAAAAATGGAAAAGGCTTGGTTCAAATCTCGCAAAATGTGCTAATGCAAAATTATTAGTTATCTGGATGAGGTAAAGCAATTTTAGTCTAGGATGTTCTGCATTTTTTTTCAGTTCATTTCCTTTAGCAAGGTTTGCATAATCTTCAACCAGGATCCATTTACACGTGCATGGTATTAGGCTTCCCAGTCTCCATGGTCACAATGTACAATCCATCTTTGTCTCAACAATCTACCCTGACTCAGTGATTTCAGGGAAGGCGCCTAAGTTTGTACAACTGGGAGAATTAATTTCTTTCCATTGCAGGAGTGGTGAAGTGTTTCCCCTACTTTCTCTATTGTAATGTTGAACCTCACTCAGGGAGTCGTGGTTGGGGACCTGGACTGACTTTGATTTCTGTTTGTGTGAATTGTAATTCACTTTAAGCCTGCCTGTAAGAAAACAGCCCTAAAGTAAGTGGTCATTTCAACATCTGTTTTCTGGCCAGTAGACTGAAGAGCAAGTATAGGTTTATAGTGAGACAATAGGAATAGAGGTTTGCAAGCTCTTGATAGAAGCTTGTTTTTCCAGGTTATATTAAAGTCCATGGGTACCTCAACAATCTTCTATATTACACTTGATTTGGTTGTTGACAATGAAGTGTTCATATAAACCTCAAATCATAGGGCCTAGGCTTGATCACAACTTATTTTCTGTAAGATTCTCATATTCGGACTATCTGAAAGTTCTTCTTTCCAACACAGAAGAACACTTTTATATATTAATCAGAATTTTATTTCTCCCCCCAAAAGGTACACATGAATACATTATTTGAAATAGTACAAATTGTGTGGATAATGTATGGATATAGTGTAATCACAAAACAAATGATTATCTTAGAGGAATTCTACAGTTATTTAGATACAGGAGAGCTAGATGTGACAATTTGTCTTTTGCTATGCCTAATGGAGAGAGAGATCTAGGCCCATTTGAATATAATGAAAGTAGGTCACCCTAACTTAAAACCTCATGAATCTTTGAAGAATGGTAACAGTTTGCTTGGAGGAGTAAGACCTATAATCCCTGAGGTTTTGTGTATTTGGAACACTGAAGCCAACGCCTGAATTCATTGACAATGGAGAAGAAAATGTAAACGCTGTTGGTATGTCTCTCTTTAAAACTATTTTTAAATGTGGACTAAAATAGAATACTTTCAGAAAGGGCACCCTTACCTGCTTTGTTTTGCATATATAAAATGGGAATCTGTATGCTTTTAAATTAAGATCAACTCAAACTTCAGTGGGTTCAGATATGAGATATTCAAGTATAAGTTAATATCCTGGGATATTTCAGGACCTGGAAAGGCAGTTCACTTAGAGGTTCACTTGTGTTATCCCCCAAGCAGGGACTAAAGAGGTCCTAATTCTTAGGAAGAAAATAGAACTTGCTCTCTATAAGCTGTGGCTTGCTGAAGAATTAGCTTCCTATGTCTTAGATACTGAGAGTGAAAAAAAAAAAATTCTTTGTCACTAAAACCATAAGGTGAGAAAGGCTATCATTGTTGTACTTGGATATGAAGCACACCAAAGAGCTTTGAACTCTGAGAGAAACAGGAAGTTGAGTCTATTCAAGCCTTTAGTGTAATGCAACAGATATTCTTCCTAAGAGAATCCTCCGCATTTGATAGAGATGCTAGGGTTGGTGCCAGGAGCAGGGCAGTGTTGCCAGGAGGGTAGCCACGAGTTAAGAGGCATCCCACCCCTACTGAAAGTAGGGACTCTTGCGTTCATTCAAGAGTCATTTCTCAAGGACCTTAACGTGCATAGAACTTTGCTAGCTCTTGTGTTATAAATGTGGATAAAATATTGTATATGCTTCAATAAACCTGAGGAACAGTAAGGACGGACATTTAAAGAAATAATTTTAACATGTAATAAAGACAATAGTAGGAGCACTGAAATGTACAATGGTAGCATAAAGGAAAGAATAATAATTTTGCCTTGGAGCATCAGAGGTACCTTTTCAGAGGAAATAGTGTCAGGCAGGTTTGGAGTTTGCCAAAAGACAAAAATAAACAAAGGGGACCATCAGGAATAATGTTAGCTGATGTTAGATACAGTGTGTCGGGTCATAATAATTCCATACTCTTGAGCATAACCCAGAGTAGGCAATAGTATATGCTTTTTGGAAGAATGTTTAAATGGGAAGCATCTTGCCTAGTTCTTTAATAACAATCACTTGGACTGAAGGAAAAGCAGAAAGGATTTTAACAGGTATGCAAGTGATATTCTAATACAGGGAAACCTAAGATAGCATTCTAAACCTTTAAGTTTTTTAAGTTGCTTTCAGGGTAGTACTCTGGGTTGTGAAGGTTGTAAAAGTGACCTTCATCCAGGCATTTGGCGACAAATGTGCTGTCCCAGAACCACAGAATGCATCATTCTATCCCATCCTAGGACAGGCTGCTGCAGTCCCTTGTTTAATTAGTTCTGTCTCTTTAGGCGTTTCTGAACCATATCCCAGATGGAGAGTGGAACCTCTGTTTATAGAAAGTTTTTGTAGATATTTATAGAAGGTTTTAAAAGCAAGTAATAATACATATAGCCTGAAAAATGAAGGTGCTGTGGATTTACGGCTTTTTCTAGGCTTTGTTTTCTCCAGTCACTTGACTGTTCAACCAACTCGGTGAACAGTAACATTGGTACATGGCAGTAGTAACATTGGAATGGCATCATGCTTAATACTCTCCTCAACTTGATAAGCATATTGAGCATCCCCTTCGAAGGTGGTATGTGTATGTGGTTAAGGATAAATCTGCTGTTTTCATGCCTAACAATCTTTATTATTAACGCTACCAAATTTTTTTCCTGTAAAATATATTAATTGTAGTGCTCATAATCAGGGTATTGGGAGGAAAATTGTGGAGAATAGCCACAGTATTAGGAGGCTCTCCTTATGCCATATCTATTTTTGCTATAATAACATGTCTGATCCTGTGCTAATTAACATATTAATCTTCACTAGTGTCTGGCCCAGGTGTTATACCAGAATTGCCAGGAACATGACAAGGTCGTGGCTTTTGACACTTCAAAATATTTTACCAAGAAGCTGTTTTAGCCACATCTTTTGGAGGCTGCCAACACAAAAAGTGGGTTGCGTCATAGATATTTCTTCACTTTCTAAAAATAATTCTGATTACACTCTGTGTAATTGAGATCTTGCAGGTATTCTAGACTTGAATTCTCCATTCTGAGGATAGTAGGTACACGTTTGGAATTACCCCCAAATCTGAAATTTTTGGAATTATGTTAATATTATTCTATTTTATTAAAGCCTGTGTTGAACTTTCCATTCTGCAAGCACGTGCAGAAAATCCGTGTGGAAGTCCTGTTGTTCCCTGAGGCTGTGGCTTCCTGAGTCCAAGAAGCCACTCTGATTGCTTTTCCTTTCTGCTCTGATCTTTTCTTTTCAAGTGGCTAGAAAACAGAAAGAAAGAAAAAAATGTCTTTTGGCATGTCTCACTGTTTAAAATGTAGATCCTGTAGGATATTTTCATTTGGCATAAGGAAAATAAAAAGCAATTCAGAGAAAGTAATATTTCTTTCTAGTTCTAGTTTATAAATAGTTCGAGTATATGACTCGAAGAATATAAATACAGCCTCCCCAAACAATCTCAAAATCAAAATTTTTAAATTGGACCAACCTTCTCATACTGTGTTGCTATTTTAAAGCATAGCATCCAGTATGAGTAAGATAAAATAAATATAATGTTTATAAACAACAAAACAGTTAAAGTCTTGGGAAAACTGATGAAATAAGTTTGGCATTAAAGCTTAAAAATCAACTTTTTCTGATACCATCTTCTCTGTGCTTCCACTCACTCCATTTCTTTTTGGACTTAGAAGCATATTTTAATCTGATGTTTACCCACACTCACTGGTAAAATTAATGTCTGCTTCTAATAATGTATCAGTATTTTATGCTATGAAGGGTTATTATAAAATTGGATAGATTTTCAGTCTGAGAACCTGGTATTGTAACTGCTTTCAACTATTCTGTTTCTATTACTCTTACTCCCAAAGCAGAATTGTTTGTTTCACTTGCTCTCAGCAGCTTTTATTACCTGAATATTAACTGGGAACAAGAAGAAACTATCAATTATGTGCTTGCTAAAATTTTCTTTGTAGAATTCATTTTACATTGGCCTTATGGCTTGCCAAAGTATAGGATACATGCTGTTGAACTAAATAATGGGCAAAAATAATCGTCTGCAAACCAAAAGTTTGGCTATGTAATAATCCCTGTATTCAGATCTGTCATCTTGATTCTCTGTCATTATTACTATAAGTATAATGATCCCTTATTTTATACACTGTTTTATAGTTTTCAAAAGATTTTATACAATATCTTTAAAATGACTGTAAAAGGTATCAATTTTATTGTGCATGTTTTATAAATAAGGAAACTAAGCCCTAGAAAGATTAAATGGCATGATTAGTAAGAGAATGAGCAATGACCAGAATTCAGGTCTTCTGATTCCAATCCAATTACTTTCTACTATATTTTCATTTATAAATGAAATGTTTCCCCCCAAATACTGTTTGACTGAGACCATCTAAGGCAAAAGCAGCTGTAATTTGCATACTCAAGAGCAAATCATGCTATTATGAATTGGATTCATTTGTTGATCTTAGAGAAGCACATTGGCTCATAACATATGATCTGGTCCATATTTTAAAATGTGCCCCAGGGCATAATAAGGGCATATATATATATATATATATATATATATATATATATATTGCTTTTCAGAGAGTCTTATAACTTTTTTGCTTTCAATGCAAGCCTAGGAAAATGTCAGAATATTTAGTAAGATCGAGAAATGGGAGTGGGATTATGGGTGGAGGTAGAAAGTCAATGGACAATAGTGCCACTGTAAGAAAACAATAAAGGTAGTACTCATCAGAAGAAATACTTCCAACACTTGGGGAATATAAAGGTAATTACATAAATCTGAAATGAATTTGGGGAGGGTTACAGCCAGCTATCTCATTTCTGTGATAGGTAAAATCCGGGTAATGATCTAGCTGCAAATCAATGACCTGGCTATATTAAAGTGAGATGAGTCCTAGTCACGCTACATATTTTATTTCACCTTGCATCAGTTAATAAAATCAGGATAATAATACTTCCCTATCGACCTCATAGATTTATTCTGAAGATCAAATGAAACAGGGGAAGTGAATGTACATTGGAACATTGAAAGCATCACGAAGCAACATAAAACTGTGTGACTTCCACAAATCATGCAAGAAAGCAGTTTCATTATCTTATAGTCAGACTGTGCAAATATAATGTAGGATATGTTATGACTTTTGCATGAAATCAAGAGAGATATTTTTAAGAAAGTCCTAAGGAGGGAAAAATAAGAATTAAGCTTCTGTGTTTAAGAGATGAAAATGCTAGGGATGAAGGCTAGTTTCAAATTTTAAAATAGTGCTTTTTTAACTAGGCAACAGATTTTTTTCTATATCTGGAGGAATTCCTATTAATATTGTTGCTGTTGCTTTTGTTAGTCATGTTAATGATGACATTATTCTCTTTTTTAGGCAAAGATGATCCAAATTGTTTGATAATTTACCCATTAAATTTGGACAATATGGAATATAGAGTTGCAGATTGACTTGGAAAGAACAGAAAAGATTTAGTTTGAGATATTTGCTGATGTATCTCTTATGAAAGCTTCATGAAAAAGATAATGGCATGTGGGCTCAAGATTGTCCCATTTAGAGACAATAACTATCGTCAAGAACTTCTAATGGCTAAAGGTTTCTAGTCTTTGCTAAAGGGCTCTGTCCTTTCCCTGTCCTGCTGAAAATTATCCAATACCATGAGTGAAAATACAAAAGATCTTGTTATTCAATTTGTGAGTCGGTCCAAAATGTCATCTCATTCTATCCTCTTCTTCTTTTCTAACGATCTAAGTAATATATATTACTTTTCTAGCAATACCTTTTTTTCCTCTGCTTCTTGCACTCTAGTAAAGGAATTATAGGCACCCCACACCGCCTTGTCTTCTGTTTCCCCTTTTGATGCTAGAGGTTTAAACAAATAGAAGAGTGAAAAAGTTTGCCATTTATTCATTTAACAATTATTTTTTGAGATTCCGCTAAATTGAGGGCTCCCTCTTAGGGGCTGGAAAGGAAAACAGAGTAGATAAAACCTTTACCCTTACAAACTTATGTGTTAGGATCACACACAGTTCTTCAAAATTAGCTGTTTAGCTAAAGGCGAAATTGTAATGTAATGGATGAAATAATATTTAGGCTTAAATTGTTGATAAACTCTTTATTAGGCAAACTCATTTATTTCTTTGCAAATTCAAAGTGCATTTTGGTCATGCCCTTGAACCTTCTGTCCTTGTTGACTTTCTACTCTCCTTCTCAGAGTTTCATGACTACTCATAATGAAATTAGCATGAGTTGAAACAAAGAAGAAAGTATAAATCATTCACTTATGCTTTTTTTTAAATTACAAATTTTGTCTCTGGGCAAAGGTGCTTAGGGCTCAATGAATCCCAAGTTTGTAAATTAGATCCTGAGGGGACAGTTTTGGGGACAGATAGCTTCAATTGTGATTCATATGTGGATTTGTTTTGCCAATAAGCCTTTTTTTGGGGGGGGGGGGATTTAATTTAGTTCTCTAGATATATCATGCCTTAATATTGATTTGCTTCCATGAATGTGTGAAATGAAATGTACAGTTTACAAGCAGTGCAATACAAAATATTCCTGAAATTGTGAAACATATTTATTAAAGGAATGAAGAACAAAAATGACCTGTCCTTTTCCCCTTCCTTTTTTTTAGGTGAAGTCACATTTTTACACATCAAAATAAATCCGTTTGATTGTCTAAGAGACATTTGATATTTATTACTGAGATTGATAAATATTATGTGTATAAGTGATACATCATAAATTTGCCTTCAAAAGAATACATTCTACTGATGTTTTGAGCCATTTCAAAACTTTATTATGTTGTCGTTTTGACATGTATTTGGTACGCTAGCAGGTTTAAGTAGAGCTTATAAATATAAAAGTTTTACAGATTCGGATATCTATGAAAATAGATCTTCATGATATTATAGTTATATTTCTTTTGCTGTTACACTAGAAATCATAAGTATACTACATTTTCATTATCGTCTAATATGGGAATTGCAAACTTTATAATTCAGATTACTAATCTGTTGATGCAGGTTAGCCATCTTTTTGGTGCTATGAATATTTTCATTTTAAATACAAATAGTTGGTCATTAAATGTTATTTTGCATTCTGATTTCCACATGTACTGTCAAATTTAGGTGACAAGTATTTTGAACATGAAATCAAAGTCACATATATGAAAATGTGTGTGTGTGTGTTCCCTGAACCCCCATTTGTGGGGAGGTTTTATGTGGTTCTTATGGTTAATTCAGATACTGGGCTTTCTTACATAATGTTTAAGGACCTTACCCCACCAGTGTTACGCCAAAATAATGTTTTGCTTGAATCCGGTGGCCACTTTTTAATTATTTCCATATTGGTTTGATATGTACACATTTTATTATCACAAGCCATTTAGAGAAATTGATGATAGTGATTTTTCAAAAGTTTTATTTTTTGTAGCACTTAATTTATTTATCATTGTATCAGTTTTGTTACTTCGGCATTTCCAATAATTATCTATCACTTGCTACTTTATTGAGCCACTTCAGTATTATGTGTTTATGGGAAATGCCTGCTGTTTTATGACAGATAGTCCCAAGTCACATGTTTCTGAAAGCAATGACTAAGAATTTTATTATCCTTTTTGATCTGTGATGCCTCCTAAAATAAGCGTATGATAATATATGAATAGCAATAAAATTGTACTTTTGGCTGTGTTATATATAGTTCCATCTCCAGTAAGTATTCTATTCCTTGCTACTGCTTTAAATACATATTCAGCAAGGACACATTTTGTTCACAGTCAAAACATCTATGAAATATATATTAATCCTTGCTACGAAAGAACAAGTTTCTTTGTCTCAAAAGTATCTATTGAATAGATACTGTTTATGTATCAATTAATATTTGGATTGTCTTAGTTTAACAGAGCTGCTATCACAAATACCACACAATGGGTTGATTTAAACAATGGGATTTTATTGGCTCATGGCTTTGAGGCTAGAAGAACTCCAGAATCAAGATATCAGCCAGGCCTGTTTTCTCCCCAAAGACTGTAGCGTGCTGCCATTGGCTGTCGGCAATCCTTGGAGTTCCGTGGCTTACATATCTGTCTCCCATCACATGGTGACGTCCTCTCCTATCTTGCTTCTGTGACTTATGGGTCTTTTTTATAAAACCTCCAGTAATCTGGATTAAGAATCGCCTTCATTCATTAGGACCACACCTTAACTAACAATAACATCTTCAAAAGGTCCTATTTACAAAGGGTTCATACCCACAGGAGTGTGGATTACGTTTAAGAACATGTGTTTCCTGGGGTGTATAACTCATCTACCACACAGATCAAAAAGTTCATCACTTTCACATGTACATTCAGTGATCACTACCAGTTGTTATTCAAGATTATAGTTCATTTCTTGCTAATTACAAATGTATTCCTATATTTTAGGAATAGCTGTGACTTACAGAAAATACTCCTAATTAATAACTGCACATATGATGCAATTAAATCTTAATTGGATTTAAATTTTAGAATAATGCACCAGTGGGGAACATGGAAATCCCTGTAATTTTTGTGTAACATTTATGTAATCTAAGCATCTTAAAAAAAA
>JAQZBX010065099.1:0-16371 GCA_029593785.1 Cabassous unicinctus | reverse complement strand
AGAGAGAGGAAGGCTGAACCCTCTCAGACATCACCCGCCATCTTGCTTCAACACGTGGCAACAGACTTTGGTGAGAAAAGTAACCTTGAGTTGGACTTTTTAGGGCCTTGTAACTGTAAGCTTTTACCCAAATAAATACCCTTTATAAAAGCCCACAGATTTCTGGTACTTTGCATCAGCACCCCTTTGGCTGACTAATACAACTGCATTTTCATTTTCATTCAGGTCAGTGTATTTTTTTTTTATTTCCTTTGAGACTTCCTCTTTGACCAATGGGTTACCTGGAAGTATGTTATTTAGTTTACAAGTTTGGAGATATTTTCCTATTTCTTCAGCCATCAAATATAATTTAGAAGACTCAAGAGAAACAGGCCAGTTTACAAACATAATCAATATCCTTTTTTGGAAATCATAAACAATATCAAACTGCCACAAAGATATATCAAATTTGTTTTAAAAAAATTACAATGGGGAGCAGATGTGGCTCAAGCAATTGAGCTCCCACCTACCATTTGGGAGGTCCCTGGTTCAGTTTCCGGTGCCTCCTAAAGACGACAGTGAGCTGCTGTAACAGGCAGGCATGGCAAGCTGACACAACAAGAGACCCAAGAAGAAAAACGTAATGAGAGACACAACAAAGCAGGGAGTGGAGGTTCCCAGTGCCTCCTAAAGAGGACAAACAAGACAGCGAGCTGGTGCAACTGGCAGGCACAGCAAGCTGATGCAACAAGATAATGCAACAAAAGACAAGAAGAAAAACACAACGAGAGACACAATAAAGCAGGGAATGGAATAAAGCAGGGAATGGAGGTGGCTCAAGCAATTAGGTGCCTCCTTCCCATATTGGAGGTCCTAGGTTCAGTTCCTGGTGTCTCCTAAAAATCAAGGAAGACGAACAGATACAGCAAGTGCAAACAACGAGGGAGTGGGGAGAAATTTTTTTTAATTATAAAAAAACATTGTAGGACACAGCTAAGGCAGTGCTGAGAGGGAAACTTTTAGCACCAAATGCCTGCTTCAAAAATATGAAAAGTCTCAAATCAAGAATCTAAGCTCCAACCTTAAGAGACTAGAAGAAGAGGGATATGAATTCAAAGTGAGCAGAAGAAAAGAAACAAAAAAATAAGAACAGAAATCAATGAAACTGAAAACAGAAGAGCAATAGAGAAAAATCAATGAAATGAAGAGTTGATTTTTTTGGAAAGATCAATAAAATTGACAAATCTCTAGCAAGACTGACAAAGAGAGAAGATTCAAATGACCAATATCAGGAATGGAACGGGGGATATTAGCACAGACCCTGCAGACATCAAAAAGGATAATAAGGGAACACTACAAACAACTGTAAACAAATCTGGCAACTTATATGAAACAGACCAATTCCTCTGAGTGCATCAGAGGGGCAAGATGGTGGCAGAGTAAGGAGCCCAGAGTCAGCTTGTCCACAGTGAAGTCAGTAATCACCCAGAACCATCTAACTCACCTGTTTGGGGGGACCCAGGAGACCATCCTACGACATCTTTGGAAGAATAGGAGGAGACTGCCCACTTGCAGTGAAGGTTCACGAGTAGAGCACTCCATGCCTCAGAGACCAGTGCCCATCCCCCACTGGCAGCACAAGATGACTTGGAAGCTATTCCTGGGCTGGAGTTGGAAGTTCCATATTCCAAAAATGGGAAAGGAAGAGACTGTTGGGCACCAACTTCAGTTACTGATTAGTAAATTTGGCTGGCTAAAGTCCAATCCTAAGAACAGCTAAAGTTTGAACTTATCCAAGTCAGAGACAGGTAGTCACAATTTTAACTGTCCCTGGCATGAGGGGAAGTGGGGCTGATTGAAAATCACAATGATGGTAGGGACCAGCTTCTTTCCACCCAGGTCAGATTGCTTCCCTAGCCTGGGCTCCAGCCCCACCTCTGGAAGGGAGGAAGCTGGGGGGACCTGCACCAGCCTCTCTGGGAAACTGAAGGTGCTTTCAACCAGCACAGACTAGATTGTTGGGCACACCAGTGGCTCCATTCCTGCCCCTGACAGGGCACGGGGGACAGAGTTCCCTCAGCCTCTCCGGGCAACTTCAGCCATTTTTGGCATGCAAGGACTAGACTGTTGGACACATCTCTGGCTCTATCCCTGCCCCCAACAGGGAGGAGTTTGCCAAAGGGCTGCTGAGGCAAAGTACCAGAAATGGGTTGGCTTTTATAAAGAATATTTACTTGGGGTAAAATCTCACAGTTCCAAGGCCATGAAAAGTCCAACTCGAGCCACCATAAGTCAGCTACTGTTGATCCTGGCGTTGCTGCCACATGGTGAAGCAAGATGGCCGCCCATCTCTGTGGAGGTCTCTGCCTCAGTCTTGGCTGTTCCACTCTCTTCTCAAGTTCAGCTGAAAGCTGCCAGGCATATAGCAGGGCTGGTCTCTTGAGCTGCTCCATTGGCCCAGCCTCTTGGCAACTTTGTGCTTAAACAATCCCCTCTCTCCCACTGCAGAATCAAATATGCCAGCTCCCTTTTTTCTCTGTCTCTCTGAGTCTCTGTGTCTCCCTTTGCATCAGACCCAGCAAGAGGGTGGAGACTCAGCATGAATCACGCCCCACTGACGTAATGCAGTCAAATGGGTCTCACACCCACAGGAATGGATTAGTTTAAAGCATAATATTTCTCTTTTTGGGATTCATAAAATAATTTAAAATTGCCAAAGAAAAAAAAAGAAGAAAAAGAAAAAATAAAACTGCCACAGATAGTGCTCCCTTAGCCTCTCTGGGCAACTGCAGCCGCTGTTGACCCACATGCACTAGACTGCTGGACACACCAATGGCTCTATCCCCACCCCTGGCAGGGCAGGAGGAGGGACAGTGCTTCCTCAGACTCTCTGGACAACTGCAGTCGCTGTTGGTTCTCATGGACTAGATTGTTAGGAAAACCTGTGACTAGATCCCCACCCCCAGTAGGACAGGAGGGGGATGGTGGTGTTACCTCAGCCTCTCGGGGCAACTGCAGCCGCTTTTGACCCATATCTGTGACTCCATCCCCACCCCTGGTAGGGGAGGAATGGGGCTGGTGCTTAGTCATTCTGCCTAGGCAACTGCAGTCAGTTTTGACCCAGAGGCTTAGTTTGCTGCCCACACTTGCGGCTCCATCCCACTCCCGGCCAGGAAGAAAGGGGAGTGAAGTTTCATCTGTCTCTCTGGGCAAATACAGATGGTCTTGGCCTGCACAGCTTGGATTACTGCACATGGCTGTGTCTACGTCCCTACCCATGGCAAGGGAGAAAGTTGGGAGAAGCTTCATCAGTTCCTGGGGCAACACAGGCAGCTTCACCCTACACGGCTTACAGTACCAACTGTATCGTCAGCTTCTACTCCGCAACCACCAAGGAAGATAGGGCAAGAAACAGACAAAACAGAGCTGAAAAATATTGGCTAAACACAAGCCACTATAAATTTCCAAATTAAGTTGAAGCAAGTATCAAAGAGGGGCTGTAGCACAAAGCCAATCAAGTAGAAAGCCCTACAAATCAAGTAGAAAGAGAGAAACTGAGACCAGAATAAATACTTCTTATTAAGTCAGATGCCAAACACCAACAAAAAATTGCAATCCATACCAGAAACAGGAAGATATGGCCCAGTCAAAGGAACAACTAATCATAGATATTCAAACAAATCTTCTTAATAAATTCAATGAGATGGCTGAAGAGATTAAGGATATTAAGACACTGGGTGAGCATAAAAAAAGAATTTGAAAGCATACATAGAAAAATAGCAGATGTTATGGGAATGAAAGTCACAATAAATTAAATTAAAAAATACACTGGAAGCATAGAATAGCACATTTAAAGAGGCAGAAGAAAAGATCAGCGAGCTTGAATATGGGGCCTCTGAAAGCAAACATATGAAAGAACAGATAAAGAATGGAAAAAATTGAACAGGGTCTCAGGGAACTAGATGATAGTAAGGGATGTGCAAACAATGTGTCATGGGTATCCCAGAAGGAAAAGAAAAGGGAAAAGGAGCAGAAGGAATATTTGAGGAAATAATGGTAGAAAATTTCCCAACCCTATTGAAGGACAGAGATATCCATGTCCAAGAAGCACAACATACTCCCATCTGAATAAATCCAAATAGACCCACTCCAAAGCATATAACAATCAGAATGTCAAATGCCAAAGATAAAGAGAGAATCCTGAGAGCGGCAAGAGAAAAGTGATGCATCACATGCAGGGGATGCCCAATAAGATTAAGTGCTGATTTCTCATCAGAAACCATGGAACCAAGAAGGCAGTGGTATGATAGTGGTAAAATACTGAAAGAGAAAAATTTCCAGCCAATAATCTTATATCCAGCAAGACTGCCTTTCAAAAATGAGGGAAAGTTTAGAATATTCATAGATAAACAGAAACTGAGAGAATTTGTAACCAAGAGACTGGCTTTGCAGGAAATACTAAAGGGAGTGCTACATCCTGAAAAGAAAAGACAGGAGAGAGGGGCTTGGAAGAGAGTCTAGAAATGAATATTGTATCAGTAAAAGAAAGTAAACATGTAAAAAGAGCGGTGAAAATAAAATATGACGGATAAAACCCAAAGATCAAAATGGATGAAATAAGAACTTCCTTTATAGTAATAACATTGAATATTAATGGATTGAACTCCAATCAAAAGACACAGACTGGCAGAATGGGTAAAAAAAATATGAGCCATCTATATGCTACTTACCAGGGACTCACCTTAGACCCAAGGATACCAATCGATTGAAAGTGAAAGGCTGGAAAAAGATATTCTGCACATGCAGTAACCAAAAAAAAAAAAAAAAAGCTGAAGTAGCTATACTTATATCAGATGAAATAGACTTTAAAAGCAAAGCTGTTATTATAGACAATGAAGGACATTATATATTAACAAAAGGGGCAATTCACAAGGAAGAAATAATGATCATAAATGTGTATGCACCTAATCAGGATGCCCCAAATTACATGAGGCAAACACTGGAAAAACTGAAGGGAGAAATAAACATCTCTAAAATAATAGTTGGGGACTTCAATACACCATTGTCATCATTGGATAGAATGTCTGGGTAGAGGATCAATAAGAAACAGAGACCTTGAATAATATGATGAATGAACTAAACCTAACAGACATATGTAGAACATTGTACCCCCAAAACTGCAGGATATATATTCTTCTCAAGTGTTCATGGATCTTTCTCCAGGAGAGACCATATGTTGGGTCACAAAGCAGATCTCAATCAATTTAAAAGCACATTCTCTGATCATAGTGGAATAATTCTGGAAATCAACAATGGGCAGAAAAAGGGAAAATTCACAAATATTTTGAGATTAAAGAACACACTCTTAAATAATCAGTGGGTCAAAGAAGAATTTGCAAGAGAAATCATTAATATCTCAAGACAAATGAAAATGAGAGCACAACATATCAAAACCTATGGAAAAAGCAAAAAAGAAAAAACAAAACAAAACAAAAGAACAAACAAAAACCTATGGGAGTGATAAATGCACAAATATGTGATTACACCAAATACCATTGATTGCACACTTTGGATGGAGTTATGCTTCATTAACATGTATCAATGAAATTGATTTGTTAAGGAAAAAACCTATGAGATACAATGAGACAGTGCTGAGAGGGAAATTTATAGCCCTCAGTGCTTACACTTAAAAAGAAGAGGGGCGGATGTGGCTCAAATGGTTGGGCATCTGTCTGCCATGTGGAGGGACCTGGGCTCGATCCCTGGGACCTCCCAGTAAAATAAAGAAAAATATAGAAGGTGCACATGCTGCCAGGCCCTGCTTATGGGTGTGCCAGGCCCTGCCGAGCCACGCAGCAAGATGATGACGTAACAGGAGAGAGACACAGGGGAGAGCCAAGATGTGACGCACTGAAAAACCAGGAGCTGAGGTGGTGCGGGTGGCAGAACACCTCTCTCGCACATCAGAGGTCCCCAGGATCGAATCCCGGTGAAGACAGGAGGAGAAGAATGAGAAGAAGAGGGCAGGAAACAGACACAGAGAATGGACACAAAACAGCAAGGGGGGGGCAGTTAAAATGGATAAAGTAAATAAATAAATCAATCTTAAAAAAAAAAAAAGAAGAAGAAGAAAGAGTAGTGGATGTAGCTCAGTGGCTGAGTGCCAGCTTCTCATGTACAAGGCCCTGGGTTCAATCCCTGGTACTTCCTGTATTAGTCAGCCAAAGGGGTGCTAATGTGAAATACCAAAAATGGGTTGGTCTTCATCAAGGATATTTATCTGGGGTAGAAGTCCACAGTTACCAGGCCATAAAGCGTTAAGTTTCTTCTCTCACCACAGTCCATTGCCACGTGTTAGAGCAAGACAGCTGCCGGCGTTTGCCAGGGTTCAGGCTTCTGGGGTTCCTCTCTTCCCGGGGCTGCGTTTCTCTCCGGGCTCAGCTCCTGGTTCCTCCACAAGGTCAGCTGTAGGCGATCAGGCAAACGGCTCGCTTCTCTTCTCCTGGGGCCTTCTTTCCAACATCAAAGCTGCTTCTCAAAAGACTGCTTCCACTCTGTTCTCTGCCTTGCCTTTTATATTTGTTACCCACCCACCACGGGGTGGGGCTCAACGCCCTACTGACTGACATGGCCCAGTCAACGCCCTAATCATAATTCAATCATGCCCAGATTAACAGATCAGATTACAGGCATGATCCAATTTTTGGAATTCATAATTACATCAAATTCCCCAACGGTTACACTTCCTAAAAAGAAAAAAGAAAGAAGAAGAAAGAGCTAAAATCAATGACCTAATTAAATGCCTGGGGCAACTAGAACAAGAATAGCAAACTATTCCCAAAGCAAGCAGAAGGAATGAAATAACAAAAATCAGAGTAGAAATAAATGAAATTGAGAACAAAAAAACAATAGAGAGAATTAACAAAACCAAAAGTTGGTCCTTTGAGATTAACAAAATTAACAACCCCTCGCTAGACAAGGGAAAAAAGATGAAAATAAATAAAATCAGAAATGAAAACAGAACATTACTACTGACCTCACAGAAACAAGAGATCATAAGAGGATACTATGAACAACAGTATGCCAGCAAACCAGACAATGTAGATGAAATGGAAAAATTCCTACAAACATACAAACAACCTACACTGACCCTAGAAGAAACAGAAGACCCCAACAAACCAATCACAAGCAAAGAGTTTGAAGCAGTCATCAAACAACTCCCCAAAATGAAAATCCAGGACTAGATAACTTCACAGGTGAATTCTACCAGCATTGAAAGAAGATTTAATACCAATCTTACTCAAACTTCTCCAAAAAAATTGAACAGGAAATGCTACCAAACTCATTCTATGAAGCTGTATTAGTCAGCCAAAGGGGTGCTAATGTGAAATACCAAAAATGGGTTGGTCTTTATATATTTGGGGTAGAAGTCCACAGATACCAGGCCATAAAGCGTTAAGTTTCTTCTCTCACCACAGTCCATTGCCATGTGTTAGAGCAAGACAGCTGCCGGCGTTTGCCAGGGTTCAGGCTTCTGGGGTTCCTCTCTTCTCGGGGCTGCGTTTCTCTCCGGGCTCAGCTCCTGTTTCTTCCACAAGGTCAGCTGTAGACTATTAGGCCAACAGCTTGCTTCACTTCTCCTGGGGCCTTCTTTCCAACATCAAAACTGCTTCTCAAAAGACTGCTACAACTGTCCTTTGCCTTGCCTTTTATATTCGATTCCCCACCCACCAGGGGTGGGGCTCAATGCCCTAATCATAACCTAATCATGCCCAGATTAACAGATCCGTTTACAAGCATGATCCAATTATATTTTTGGAATTCATAATTACATCAAATTGGCCAACGGTTACAGAAGCCAATATCACCCTAATACCAAAGTCAGATAAAGATATTATGATAAAAGAAAATTACAAACTCATTTCCTTAATGAATACGGATGCAAAAATCCTCAACAAAATACTCACTAATCGAATCCAACAACACATTAAAAGAATTATTCACCATGATCAAGCGGGTTTTATACCAGGCATGCAATGGTGGTTCAATGCAAGAAAATCAATCAGCATATACATCACATTAATAAATCAAAGAAGAAAAATCACATGATCATCTCAGTTGATGCAGAAAAGGCATTTGACAAAATATGGCATCCTTTCTTGATAAAAAATATTACAAAATATAGGAATTGAAGGAAACTTTCTCAACATGTAAAGGGAATATATGAAAAACCCACAGCTAACATTGCACTCAATGGTGAAAGACTGAAAGCTATCCCATTGACATTGGGAACAAGACAAGGATGTCCACTGTCATCACTGTTGTTCAATATGGTGCTAGAGGTTGTAGCTAGAGCAACTAGACAAGAAAAGGAAATAAAATGTGTCCCAATTGGAAAGGAAGAAGTAAAACTTTTGCTATTCACAGATGATATGATCCTATACCTAAAAAGCCCTGAAAAATCTAAAACAAAGCTACTAGAGCTAATAAACGAGTTCAGCAGATTGGCAGGATATGAGATTAATACCCAAAAATCAGTTGCATTTCTATACACTAGTAATGAGAAATCTGAGGAGCAAGTCAGGAAAAAATTCCATTTATAGCAACAACTAAAAGAATATTTAGGAATAAACTTAACCAAGGACATAAAGCACTTGTAATCAGAAAACTACAATGCATTGTTGTTGTTTTTTTTGGTTTTTTTTGTTTTTTTTTTAAAGATTTATTTATTTATTTATCGCCCCCCTTGCTGCTTGTGCTGCTGTGTCCATTTGCTGCGTGTCTTCTCTGTGTCTGCTTATCTCCCCCTTGCTGTGAGGTCTTGCCGCATCAGCCCACGGCGCCGCGCGAGCCGGCCTGCCCTCACAAGGAGGCCTCGGGACGCAAACCCGGGCCTCCCATATGGTAAACGGGGGCTCTATCCACTGAGCCACACCCGCTTCCTACAATGCATTGTTAAAAGAAATCAAAGAAGACCTAAATAAATAGAAGAACATTCTGTGTTCATGGATTGGAAGACTAAATATAATTAAGATGTCAATTCTACCCAAATTGATCTACAGAGTCAATGCGATCCTGATAAAAATTCCAACAGCCTTTTTTAAAAAGAAATGTAAAACCTAATTATCAAATTTATTTGGAAAGGTAAGGGGCCCTGAATAGCCAGAAACATCTTAAAAAGAAGAATGGAGTTGGAATACTCTTGCTCCTGGACTTTAAATTATATTACCTAGCTACAGTGGTACAAACGGCATGGTATTGGCATAAAAATAGACATATAGACAAATGGAACAGAACTGATGGTTCAGAAACAGACCTTCACATCTACAGTCAAGTAATTTTTGATAAGGCTGTCAAGTCCACTCATCTATGGCAGAACAGTCTATTCAACAAATGATGCTGGGAGAACTGGATATCCATATCCAAAAGAAAGAAAGAGGACCCATCTCTCTCTCCTTATACAAAAATTAACTCAAAGTAGATTCAAGACCTAAATATAAAAGCTAGAACCATAAAACTCCTAGAAGAAAACGTAGGGAAACATCTTCTAGACTTGGTAGTAGGTGGCAGTTTCTTAAACCTTATATGGAAAGCACGAGCAAGGAAAGAAAAAATGGATAAATGGGACCTCCTCAAGCTTAAACACTTTAGTGATTCAAAGGACTTTTTCAAGAAGGTGAAAAGGCAGCCCACTCAATGGGAGAAAATATTTGGAAACCACATATCCAATAAGGGTTTGATTTCCATTCAATATAAAGAGATCACACAACTCAACAATAAAAGGGCAAGCAATCCAATTTAAAAATGAGCAAGGGAAGCGGGTGTGGCTCAGTGGATAGAGCCCCCGTTTACCATATGGGAGGCCCGGGTTCGCGTCCCGAGGCCTCCTTGTGAAGGCAGGCTGGCTTGAGCTGTACGGTGGGCTGATGCGGCAAGACCTCACAGCAAGGGGGAGATAAGCAGACACAGAGAAGACACGCAGCGAATGGACACAGCAGCACAAGCAGCAAGGGGGGGATAAATAAATAAAAAATAAATAAATCTTTAAAAAAAAAAAAATGAGCAAAACACTTAGATATTTCTCCAAAAAGGAAATACAAATGGCAAAAAAGCACATGAAAAAATGTTCAATATCGCTAGCAATTAGGGAAATGCAAATCAAAACTACAATGAGATATCATCTCACACCTCATAGAATGGTTATTGTTTTTATTTGACAAAGGGGTGCCCATGCAAAGTACCAGAAATGGGATGGCTTTTATAAAGGGGATTTATATGGGTAAAAGCTTACATTTTCAAGGCTGTGAAAAGTCCAAACCAAGTTACCATCAGAGATGCTTTCTCACCAATTCAGCTGCTGCTGATCCTGGCGTGTTGCCACATGGTGAAGCAAGATGGCTGCCGTTCTCTGGCAAGGTTTCAGCCTACCCCTCTGGGCTCACCATCTCCTTTTGGGCTTCTTCATGGGCTCATCCTCTTAGAGCCTCTCACATTGCAGAATAAAATATGCCAGCTCCTTTTTTCCTGTCTCTGTTTGAGTTTCCACGTCTCCCTTATACCAGACCCAGCAAGAGAGCAGAGACTCAACGTGAATCACGCCCCACTGATGTGATCCAGTCAAATGGATCTCACATGCACAGGAATGGATTAGTTTAAAACATATTTCTCTTTTTGGGATTCATAAAAAGATTTCAAACGACCACAGCCACTATTAAAAAAGTAGAAAACTACAGATGCTAGAAAGTGTGTGGAGAAGTAGGAACTCCCCTTCACTGTTGGTGGGAGTGTAGAATGGTGCAGCCTCTGTGGAAGACAGTTTGGGGGTTCCTCAGGAAGCTAAACACAGAACTGCCATACAATCTGGCAATCCCTCTACTAGGAATATATCCAGAAGAACTGAAAACAGGGATGCGAACAGACATTTGCACACCGATATTCATAGCAGTGTTATTCACAATTGCCACAAGATGGGAACAACCCAAGTGTCCATCAACTGAAGAATGGATAAACAAAATGTGTTGCATACAGAGGATGGAATACTGTGCTGCAGTAAGAAGAAATGAAACTGGGACACATACGATAGCATGGATGAACCTTGAGGACACTGTGCTGAGTGAAATAAGCCAGACACAAAAGGACCTTGATCCACGTTTCACATCTTATTAAAAAAAAACAACTCAAAATGGATAATGGACTTAAATGTTAAATGCAAAATTATAAAACTTTTAGAAAGAAACGTAGAAGAAAAATTTTCTAGATCTAAGGCTAGGCAAAGAGTTCTTAAACGACATCAAAAGTTCAGTTCATAGAAGGAATAATTGATAAATTGGACTTCATCAAAATGAAAAGCTTTTGCTCTGTGAAAGACCCTGTCTAGAGGATGAAAAGACACACTATAGACTGGGAGAAAATATTTGCAAAGTGCATTATCTGTCAAAGAACTAGTATCTAGTATATATAAAGAAATCTCAATATTCACTGAAACAAAAAATACACAATGACTTGATGGTTAGTGGAAGAGGATAGCCAGATGGTTAAAAAAAAAAAAGGACATGGAAAGATGTTCAACAGCATTAGTTATTGTTAGGGAAATGCCAATTAAGACCATGAGACAGTGGAGTAGCTGTCGCTCAGTGGTTACGCGCCTGCTTTGCACATACCTCCCCGCCAAAAGGAAATCACGAGATATTAAATGATGAAATATAAAGATAAGAATATAAAAACACATACACAGGCACATATATATTTTTATGTATACATAGAGAAAGGCCTGAAAGGACAGTCACCAAACTTATAGTGGTTGTTATTCATGGGAAGCAGGATTGGGCTGTGTGTGTGTTACATTTTACTAACACACTTCTCTATTGTTTGAATTTTTTCTTCCCAACAAGAACCCATTGGTCCCGCTGGACGAGCCTCACGGCCCTTGGCTGTTCACGCCGAGCCTTGCCTCTCCTTCCAGCTGGCTCCACTCGCCTTCCTGGACGCCCCACCCACCACGCGGCCACGCAGCTGCTCCTGTGGATCCCGCCCGAGTCATTTCCGGCTTTCACGCCTGAGCTTGGGCAGGCCCTTCGCTGGCCTCTCTCCAGGCCTCCCTGGTGGGGCCTCTGCAGAGCGCTTTAGAGGCACCCTCTTCCCTCTTGCCCTTTCCATTAGCTCCATCCCCTCTGCTTGGCCAAGAGCTCCATGGAAGCAGGGACCAGGCACAGAGCCTGGTCCCCGGGAGGGACACACGGGACCACACGTGAGACTGCGGACTTGGACGTAGCCAACACAGCGGGGCGCTGGCTTGGTCCAGGCACGAGGCTGCCCCATGTCTGATCACAGCAGGCTCTGCAGGACCCATCATCTTCATCACCTCTGGAGGGGGCACTGGTATTTTTATCAACCAAACTCCACGCTTTGCTGGGATTTCACCCCGTTAACATCCTCTCCCTGTCCCAGGTCCCAGTCCAGGGTCTCCTACTGGATTTAGTTGCCACGTCTCCCCAGGCTCCTCCTGTCTGCAACAGTGTCTCGGTCTTTCCTTGTTCGTGACCTTGAGAGTGTTGAGATGTTCTGGGGAGTTTGGCTGTGGAATGTGCTTCCATCTGGCTCTGCCTGGTGTTTCCTCACGAGTGTGGGTTTTCGTAGAGAACGCCATGGAGGTGCCATGGAGGTGAAGGGCCTCGTCATGTCACATCACCCACGTGGCATCACGGTGATGTCGGCCATCATCACTGGGTAAGGTCGTGTCTGCCGGCTTTCTGGAACTGCAAAGTTCCTCTTTTTCCCTCCACAGCCCTGTGGTTTGGAAGTCAGCCTCAAGGGGAATAGGGTACCAAGTCTCACCTCCTGGAGGGGACAGTAACCACACACACATTATTTGTTTCTGCAGGGCAGAGTGGTCTCTTTCCTGCATCTGTCTATTCAATCATGGATTAGTATCGGTGTGGACACTGTTGCAGATTGAATCATGTCCCCCACAAAAGGCACATTCAGGTCGCACCTCTGGTCCTGTGGGCATGGACCCATCATACATGAGATCTCTTCAAGATGTTCCTTTGTTTAAGGGGTAGCCCCCCAATTGGGATGGTCTTAATCTGGATGACTGGAGTCCTTCATAAACAGAGTCAGACAGAGAGAGAAGTCACAGGGAGCAGCCAGGAGCTGGGAGTCGATGGAACCTGGGAGAGAAAGGAGAAGAGGCCGCCATGTGCATTGCCATGTGATGGAAAAGCCAAGGACCAAGGGTTGCTGGCAGCCGGTGCCAGAATGCCACAGTCTCCAGGGAGAAAGCTTGCCTTGATGATGCCTCAATTCTGGACTTCTCCTAGCCTCAAAATTGTAAGTCTACAAATTCCTGCCATTTAAGCCAACCCATTGTGTGCTATTTGCTTTAGCAGCCAGGAAACTAAAATAGGACTCATATATACTTATTTTATATTTTTGGGTTTTAATATGGGTCTTGTTTTTATCCCCCACATTCTAGATAGGAAAACTGAGACAGAGAAAGTTTAAATGTCTTGCCCATGGACACATCTAGCAAGTGGCTGAGCTGGGGTTTGAGTGCAGGTCCCTCTGACTTGCAAGCCTGAAATCTCACCGACGTGATGCCTGCATTCCTTCTGCTCCCTCCCCTCTCCAACCCACACTCAACTCCATGACCTCCGGTAAGGTTGCTCCTGACTCGACAAGCTTTCAAGTTTCTTGATGCCAGCCATGCCAGCTCAGCCTTTCTAGGTGGCAAGAGGCAGAGACACACTCGGGCTCTTCCTGGAGTGGGCTGGGGGCTTCTGTAAAGAGACCTGTGGATGTGCGGAAGCCGGCGGACACACAAGCCAGAATCCTGGGGAAACAGCTGCCGTGCAAATACTCCGCTATTCTTGGGGCGACCTCCTGGTTCTGCCAGGTCCTGGCATCGGGTGCCCCTGAGCTCCTGCTCACTGCTTCCTCCCCGGCTGTTTCTAGATTCTGTGCCCTCTGCTCCTGCCTGGGTGTCTCAGGTCCAAACAGGTCTTGCACCAGACCACTCATGGCCCCCACTAGCCTGTCCAGGGCTGCCTGTGGCCGGGCCCCTGTCCCCAGTCCAGCCACCAGCGTAGGCCATTGTCTCACCTACACATACTGACCCCTGCTCCGTGCCAGGTCCTGAACTATCTCACTTCTGTCTCATTGTCCTGGGGCTGCCGTGACAAAGAACCACAAACCAGGTGGCTTAAAACGACAGAGATATGCCGTCTCCCAGCTGTGGAGGCCAGAGGTCTGACACGGGTGCTGGCAGGGTCCTGCTCTTTCCGACGGCTCTAGGAAAGGATCCTTCCTTGCCGCTCCCCTGGCTGCTGCTGGTGGCCGGCCGGCCTTGGTTTTCCTTGGTGTGACGGTTTGAAGCTGTATGGACCCCAAAAACGCGTGTTCTTAGAGCTCTTGTAGGGGCACCTTCGATTAGGGTGCTTCACTTAAGGCCCACGGTGGGTCTATATCCTCTTAGCAGAGTCCTTCCTAAGAATGAAATTCAGACAGAGAGAGAGACAGAAGCAACAAAACCCGGAAGAGAAGGCAGAGCGCAGCAGGTGCCGCCATGTGCCTGCCACGCGGCAGAGGAGCCCAGGATCGCCGGCAGCCATCTGCGGGGAGAAAGCGTTACCTGATGAAGCCTCGATTTGGACGTCCTTGTCAGCCTGGAAACTGTAAGCTTGGAAGCTCGTAGATTCCCGCTGCTGAAAGCGGCCTCATTCCACGGCCCCTGCGCACCGTCAGCCCAGCACTCTGGCGCTGGGCCTGTGCGAGCAGTGCTCCAGTCTCTGCCCCTGTTTGGTGGCCGTCCTCCCAGGGTCTATGTGTGTCTCTTCTCCCCTTCTTTTGAGGACACTCTACTTCCGTATGACCTCATTAAAAAATATAGTCAAAATTTTTTTATTGTGGCCACTTAACATTTCCCATGTTGACCACTTTCAAGCATTCAATTCAGTGGCGTCAATTATGTCCACAATGTTGTGCTATCGTCACCACCATCCATTACCAAAACTCTTCCATCACCCCAAACAGAAACTCCGTCCCCATGAAGCGCCAGCTGCTCATTCCCCACCCCCACCCCACCTTGTAAGCTACTTTCTGCCTCTATGAATTTGCATAGTAGTATGACCTCATTTCACCTTAACTAATTTCCCCTGCAGTGACCCTGTTTCCAAATAGGGCCACCGCCATGGGTACGGGGGTTAGGACTTCAGCACAGCCTTGTGGGGGACACAGCTCAACCCAGGGCAACACCCATCGTCCCATCCACGCCTCACAGGGACGCCTTGCGATGGGGCCACGACTGTCACTCACGTGGGGCGAAACGGGTCCAGAGAGGGCCAGCAGCTTGCCCACGGTCCCACAGCGGCTTCGCGGTGGGGCAGGCACCAGACCTGAGCCCGACTCCAACACCTGGGCCCAGAGCCCCGTGCCCCACACCTAGTGGTCAGCTCTGGCCAGCAGGGCCGGGGCAGCGCCCTCTTTCAGTCACCAGGAGCCTGGCTCGCGGGGGACCTCCACGTGATAAGCAGTGACATCCGGACTTACGAGGTGGGAGGGGGCAGTAACTTACTCTCCGGGGTCAATGCTGAAGGCCCTGGGACAGCAAGGGGACAAGACCCTGAGGACGGGTCCCCGCACTCTGGGCCAAGCCAGGCTCTAGACCACTCGGCTGCCACCCACCCTCACGCTCACAGGTGGCTCCCGCCACGCAGCGTTTACCACCCACCACATTCTGTTCCCAATAGTCTGCCCTCAAAATGGAAGTGGAGATGCATAAAGGGGTAGAAATCAAAGGGAAAACAAGCACAGAAATCTGTCTTCCTCGACGGGCTGGAGCAATTAGAAATAGCGTGCGCCATGCCGCTGCCACAGTGGGGGGCGAGTGGGCAGGGAAGCTTCTCCAGCAGGTGCCAGCCTGCATCCTCGTCCCTTCAGGGACACGAGGCTCAGCACCCGCTCTACGGGCTCTGCTGAAATCCTGTTACGGGGGCTTCCAGTTGTGGTTAAGAGGGAGAAAGCGTACGCCACCCTGTCTCCCCCACCGAATGCAAAGACGATTCTGGATGGAATGCATGGAACTATTCCCTGAGGACGCCGAGAAGTCAATGGAGGCCGGCAGAGGAGGGTGGGAACCAGAAAGGGAAGCGCGTTTCCGCGTTTTCCCCCCTGTACCTGCCAGCCTGGGCTCAAAGGCAGCTCACATCCCAGAGCCACGCCCCAGATGCAGACAGGAGGACCCTTAAATAAGCCCCTGCTTTCTGGTCCCAGCAGAGGCAAGAGGACCCCCTCTGGGTGGAGGGAGGGGAGGAAGCGCCTGCTCCCCAGCCCAGGACCTACCCCAGGTAAGCCGCACGCCTAAGTTTGCAACCCTGTAGCTGCGGCAGCTTCAGC
>JAQZBX010065098.1:0-16385 GCA_029593785.1 Cabassous unicinctus | reverse complement strand
AAATTGATTTTATCTTCTATTGCTTTACATATCACTTTTAGGCTTTAGGCTTTTGGACAATAGGGATGGATGCTGTCATAGTTTGAAGTTCTTTTACAAGCCCATGGAAGGAAAAGATTATGTTTTTGAACTAATCCATTCCTGTGGGTGTGAGATCCTTTTGATTAGACTACATGAGTGAGGTGTGACTCAGGTTGAGTCTCTGCCCTCTTTTTGATATAAATGGAGACACAGAGCAAAGGAAAGCCACCACTTTGATCTGGGGATATGAGGTAAAGGAGCTGAGGCCCTGGGAGAAATGATGATTGGCCACAGATGAGTTCAAGGAGAAAATAGTGCGAGATCATCAGACCTATTTTGCCTGATTGCTATGTGGCAGGATGCCAAGATCATCAGTAGCTGACTTTGATGAGAAAGTATCTCTGATGGTTTCTTGGTTTGGACATTTCACAACCATGGAACTGTAAGCTTTTATCACAAATAAAATTCCTATTAAAAAATCCAACCCATTATAGTACTTTGTACCAGAAGCCCTGTAAGAAACTAAGACAGAAATTTGTACCAGGAGAGTAGGGTCATGCTGCTTGCAATTGCCAAAATGTTGGAACAGTTTTATAAATGGTTAAGGGTTTCTCTGGAGGAATTTTGAGATGCTTGATAGAAGAGTCCTATATTGCTTTGAAGAAACTGTTGGAAAAAATATGAATGCTAAAGATAGTTCTGATAAAGACATAGACAGAAATGATGGCTGAAGATAAAGTGACCCTTGCTTTAAAGTGGCAGAGTACTTGGCAAAATTGACTGATGTTAGATGGAAGGCAGAATTTGAAAATGACAAGCTTGGACATTTAACTGAGGGGATTTTCAAAGTACATGTGGAAAACACAGCCTTGCTTCCAATTGCAGCTCATAGCAAAATGAGAGAGGAAAGACATAAGCTAAGAACTGAATTGCTGCTCTCAAAGAAACCAGAAATTCCTGATTTTGGAAATTCCTAGTTTCTGAAAAATAAGGCCCCAGAAGACAGTGCCCTATGTGAGGACTTAACTGGACTGGGACCTAGGCAGCCAGTTCATTACAAGTCAGGATTGGAAATGCAGCTATCCAGGAGGGACTTTTGGAAAATCTTACTTTCTGATGGCTTGGACCTCTGTGAAGTGCATGCAAAACTGATAAGCTATTTGTGAGATCTGTATAAATGAAGCCACTGTCAGCCTCGACTAAAAGAGACAGGGGGTTGGGAGATAGAAGGAAAAATGTCTTCAATAGGAAAACCATGGAAACTGAGGTCTGGACTTTAGACATCTTCTCCAGCTGAGAGAAGGACCCCATCCCTGTATGTGGAAAGGGTGAGTTTGCCCCAGCATTTGATGAGGTTGAATCTTCCAGCCCATTGTTCAGGTAGAGTTTGACTCCCCTACGCTACAGGAAGCATGGTGCACATTCCTCAAAGATTAGTGAGAGTTACTTTGCCAACCCACATTTTGAGGGGGTTGGGCCTGTGAGCCACATATTAGACACAATGTTACCACCCCACTGTAAAGGGGTTAATATTGTCCTCCAGAAATTGAGGAAAGTGTGGCCGTCACCCCCATGTTCTTGGAGAGTAAGGCCTAGATATTGGCCACCAGGAAGTTGCTTGATGAGGGTGGAACTGAGAAGATGAACATTGGGCAAGCCCATCAAAGGGTGGGTCCTCATGAGGTTGCAAGGGAAAGGAGACATCATTCTCTAGATGACTCTAAGACTTTGAAAGCTAACAGAGTATGCTCTGCAGGTTTTTGGAACTCCTGGGACCCATGGTGCCTGTTTTCCTTGCAGTTTCTCCATATGGCAATGCAAAAGCTTATCCTATGTCTATCTTTCCTTAGTATATTGGAAGCAGATAATATTTCTAAGATTAACAGTCTAAGCTCAGAGGGTGATGTTGCCCCAATACAAATTGTATGCTGATAACTGATTGTTATGAGATTTTGTACTTAGCATTCTATTGAAATGATTTAAGGTTTTAGAAATATTGTGATGTATTGAAGGTATTTTGCATATGGAAAGAACATTTCTTTTTGGGGGTTCAGAGCATGAAGTATGACAGTTTGAAGTTCTTTTATTAATCCCCAAAAGAAAAAGTGTATGTTTTTGAAATAATCTATTCTGCTTTTGTTTGGACTACATCAGTGAAGCACGGCTCAGGTTGAGTCTGCACCCTCCAGCTGGTTTATGTAAGTGGAGACACAGAGAGAAAGAAAAAGCCAACATTTTGATTTGGCCATGTGGGACTCCAGGTTCAACAACAGCTGAGCTCAAGGAGAGAAACCCCAAGATGTTCAGGGAGCCAAGACTCAGGGACACATGACAGGTTGGTCTCAGCTGATTTCAAGCAGAAAGTAGAGAAAACCGGCAGACCTGTTGTCTTGCCTGATTGACATATGACAAGATGCCAGGATCATTAGTAGCTGTCTTTGGTGAGAAGATATCTTTAATGGTGCCTTGATCTGGACATTTCATGACCTCAAAACTGTAAGCTTTAACTCAAAATAAAATTCCCATTATAAAAACTGACCCATTTCCAGTACTTTGCACCAGCAGTCCTGTGGCAATCTAAGACATATGCTCTACTATAACATATAAGGAAATGTCTTTACTTTATATCCCTGTTTTCAAATATTTTCTCCTTCCCTGATGTTTTTTTTTGTTTGTTTGTTTGTTTATTGTATCAGTCTAGAATCATGATATTCTTGAATAAAACTTTGCTTAAGCTAGATAGGCTTTCCTCTTCTGCCACACTAAAGAATTGTTGAATGGAAATGCCAGCACAAACATAACCAGGCAGACAGGTTTCTTAAGTTTTCGGCATCCTGAGCACATGGATTTGATACCCCAGGAATGGAAATGAGCACTGCATTCCAATCGTTATGTCATGGTCCAGACACCTGGATAGACAGAAGGTGGTAGGGTAGAAGATTGAGTGTGAGCTGAGTTGAGCTTTTATAAGAATTTCCTGAAAGTAGTTTCAAAAATTACACATACTCTATATTTGGAAGAGTTGAGTTAAATGACAGCTCTCACCCTCCTCTTTCCAGGGATGCTTGGGAACCTTTATTATTTAAGATAGCACTAAGAAAAGAGACTAGCCGTATCAGGCATTGCATGAATTTTGAATTCTTCTTTTCCTGAATTTTATAGATAAAATATCATGGCATAAAAATTAAATATCTGTAAACTATATATTTTGATATCCAGATTGAAATGTTTGAAAATCATCAGGCTTATTTTGAACTTCCTTTAACTCTGAATTTTCATTGTTGTTTTGATAAATTGCTAATTATCTACAGATGTTTATTCTCCTTCCCTGTTTTGGGAGTGTGGGGACATTCCATCCAAATGTTATCAGCACACATAACTTCCAGGCTAGAGGATAAAATTACAGTATCCCTTGTAGCCAAGTATAGCAATATGATGAACTTTGAGGCTAATGAGATTTTAGTGGATGAGATGTAAGTTCTGGGTGATAATCATATAAGTAAGGTGATTGACCTCTACATTCTTTTTTTTTTTTACGTTAGCAAGGCAAGAACCAGACTTTGCATTTTTGTTCCATCATAAACTATGTATTCAAGAGAACCAATCCAGGAAAAGACAGAGCAATGAGATAGAAGGAACCTATATTTCCAGAAAAGGACATCATCCTTTGAGTACTGCTCAGCAGTTAAACCTGTACATGAGACTGCTCAGCAGTTAAACCTGTACATGAGAGTCAATCAATAAAAGTAAAAATCTCCTTTCTGCATAAAAGAGAGTTAACTGAGTATCCATTAAAGGAGCTGGATAGGTTCCTAATATAGGTATTAATCCAGACTGTCAACATTATGAACTTTATATTTGCACAATTTAAAAATTTAATAATCAGCAAAGTCCCTTAATAGTATTTTATCCATTCATTTCTTAACACATGGACCACTCCTTCTGTATTCCTCTGCTGAAGAAGTGATTTTAAAGCTATAATTCCAGTTAGAATAATAATAATAACGATTAGTATCAGAATTATGAACATCGTTATTTATTTATTATAATTACTGTTGAAGTAAAAATTATACACCATGAAGAGAACAAAAATATAACTCATTCAATTTCCCTATATTTTTAATGTTATTTTTAAATTAGCATTGTAAAATTAAATTACAATATAATAGACTTTTTTGGTATATGGTTCTATGAATTTTAACACATGTATAGATTCTTGGAATCATTGTCACAATTAAGATGTAGAACAGTTTGTAAAATCTTCCCATTGCTACTCCTTTATAATCACACTAACATCAAACGCTAACCCCTGGCAACTACTGTTTTGTTCACCCTCACTATAGTTTTGCTATCTCAAGAATGTCATGTAAATAGAATGATTAACATATGTGAATTTTGACACTATGTAGCTTTTTAAAATTCAAAATAATGTCTTTAAGATTCACCTAATTTGTTGTACATATCAAAAATTTATTCATTTTATTGTTAATTATAAGTCTATTATATGGACACTCCACAGATGGTTTATCATTTCTCCTATTGAAGGACACAGGGATTGTTTCCAGATTTTGATTATAAACAGAGTTACTATAAATATATACATTTTTTATTTCTCCGTCCTTCTTGCTGTTTTGCGCTTGTTGTCTGCACTCTGTGTCTGTTTGTTGTGTGCTCATCTTTTTAGAAGGCACCAGGAACCAAACCCGGGTCATCCCCTGTGGGAGGGAGGCACCCAATGACTTGAACTGCCTCTGCTCCTGTTTGTTGTGTCTCTCATTGTGTTTCCTCATTGTGTCTCTTTGTTGCATCATCTTGTTACATCAGGTCACTGTCTTGCTCATCTTCTTTAGGAAGCATGAGGAATCGAACCTGGGACCTCCCATATAGTAAGCAGGCACCCAACTGCTTGAACCACATCTGCTTCCCACTCTAAATACTTAAATACTAGTTTTTGCATGAAAATAAATTTTCATTTCTTTCATGCAAATACCTAGAAATGGGATTTCTGGGTCATATGATGAGTTTATGTTTAACTTTATAAAAAACTGGCAAAAATTTCTTAAGTGGAGTGCTGTTTTATATTCATAACAGCTTGTGGGAGATATCCAGTTGTTACACATCCTTACCATCATTTGACATTGCTTTGATTTTTTTTTATTTTAGCCATTGTATCTCAAGTTAGTTTAAATTTGCATTTCTATAATGACTTCTTATGTTGAGCACCTTTTTATTTGCTTATTTGCCATGCTTTATCCTCTTGGTGAAGTGTCTGTCCATATTTAATTGCGTTGTTTATTTTTGCCTCTTAGTTTTAATTGTCCTTCTTATGTTCTGGATGAAAGTCTTTCATCAAATATGTGGTTTGTAAATATTTTTTCCAATCTGTAAATCTATGCCTTGTCTTTTCATTGTCTTTCTTAGGACATTTTTAAAGAATTTTAAAGTCCAATATATTGTTTTTCCATTCATGAATTGTGCTTTTGGTGTCATTTCAAAGAACTCTTTGCCAGCTTTATTCAGGAAAAGTTTCTTATAAAATTTTGTAATTTTTCAATTGATATTTAGAGTTAATTTTTTGTTTACAGTATTTGAGGTTTAGGTCAAAGTTCCTTTTTTGCATATGGATGCCAAAATATTCGGCACATCAATTTTTAAAAATATTATTTCTTTTCCCTTTGAGTAACCTTTATCTCTATGTCAAAAATCATATGATGATACATGTATGGGACACAGGAAACTCTGCATATGTCCTTTGATCTACTTGCTTATTTATCACAATTACTATAAAATCTTACCCTTAGAATTACCTTTAAAATGGGATTGTGTAATTCATCCAAGTCTATTCTTGTTTTTCAAAATTGTTTTGTCTATTCTGACTTTATGACTTAGCTATGTATGTTTAAAACCAATTAGTCTAGATCTACAAAAAGGCTGCTGGTATTTTAATAGAATTCTAATAAATGTACAGATCATTGTAAAAATTGGCATCTTAGTATTGTTGATTCTTACAGTCCATAAAATGGTATGTATCTCAATTTAGTTAGATATTTGATATCTTTCATCAAACATCTTTTAGTTTGTAGCCTACAGATTTTGTACATACTGCATTTAAATATTTTTTTATTAGTATTCCATTTTTCTATAATATTATGGTTAATTGTAATGCTCTTTTTCATTTTGGCTTTCATGTTTTTCATTGCTATTGCATAGAAATATGATTGATTATTGGGTTTTGAGTCTGAGTATTCTGCCCTTGCAAAACTTGCACATTAGTTCCAGGAAGTTTATTTTTTGTATAGATTACCTGAGAAATTTATATTGAAAATCATGTCCTCTGTGAATAAAGAAAATTTTAATTATTTTTTATGTTTTTACAACATTTTATGATTTTTTTTACTATGGCTAGGAATTATGGCATTGTACCTCTTTTCATTTTTTCCAATACTAGGGATTAAACATTCAATCATCCAACATTAAGTATGAGGAAATTTTGAAGTTTTCTTTTTTATTATTTTTTCTTTATTTTTAAAGAAGCTTTAGATTCCTTAAATGATACATCATTTAGGAATCTAAATGATGAGGAAATTTTGAAGTTTTCTTTTTTATTATTTTTTCTTTATTTTTAAAGAAGCTTTAGATTCCTTAAATGATACATCAAAAATATAGGGGGATTCCCATATATCCCATCCACTCCCCCTCCAATACTTTTGCCCATTAACAACATCTTTCATTAATGTGGTATATTTGTAATAATTGATGAACACATATTGAAATGGTATATTCATAACAATTGAGGAACACATATTGAAACATTGCTACTAACCATGGCCAATAGTTTATATAATACTTTACCTTTTGCACTGCACATTTTAATAGGTTTTGACAGAATGTATCATGGTCTGTATCTGTCATTGCAATGTCATTCAGAACAATTCCAATGTCTCAAAAATGCCACATGTTACCCCTATTCTTCCATTGCCCTTCCCACAGAACCTCTGGTGACCACTGCCTTTATATCAATGATATAAGTTTTTCAATTGCTAAAATAATCATAAGCCTAATTAAGTCCATAGTTGCTCTCCACACTCATTATGTTTGTTCATTCCTCAATCTGGAGGATTTGGGGATCATGATGCCCATTTTGTTTCTGATTGAGAGGGAGTTTAGTTCCCATGGGACACGTAGATGGAAATGTCTTGCTTGTAGTTGTGAATACTCTTTGTTTTTGGGGATAAGCATTGTCCATCATCATCCTTTTTTAGATGCCCTGGGTGAGTCCAATGAACTTGTAAATAGGTGTTGCAACTCTGCTGAGATTCAGGGCTAAACCTGCAAATGAACAGATGGAAGATTTATGTCTCTGGGACACATATTTAATGAGTATAGGGCTAATTATAGTTTCAAATGAAAGTGGCAGAAGAGCCATATGTAGGGAAATTATAAATAAGCCTAAGTTTGTTACATTTGGGAGCATATATTCCAAAGTAAGGCCAACTGACAGGGTGCCAAATTGCTGAGATTGTCTGCCCTGCCTATAGTGTTTGGATATCTCTAAAACTCTTAGGAGACCCCTTGCTTGGGGCACTGTTTACTATGGCAGTCAATGAGATCCTCCTGAGACATGCATAAGTGTAACCTCTGGAATGACCTCCCAACTCACTTTGAAATCTTTTAGCCATAAAAACTCATTTGTATTTAATATTTCTCCCTTTTGGTCAAGGTCTTTATCCAAATGCATCACTAGGTGACACCTGGTAATAATCTTTCAGTGCCAGGGAAGCTCATCCCTGGGAGTCATGTCCCATGCTAGGGTGGGGGTGGGGCAAGGTAGTCCATTTATATGCTGAGTTTGACTTAGAGAAAGTCCACATTTCAGCAAAAAAGAGTCGTTCTGGAGGTAACTCTTAGGCAACATATAATAATAAGCTAAGTTTCACAAGAACAGAGTTCATAATAACAACCATAAATATCAAGGGCTTGGTGCAATGGTCTGTCCTCCTCCTTTAAATGTCTGACTCCTTCATTTCCAAATTAGTAACTTATGTATGATATCTCTTTATCCTTTTCAGTGGACATTTATATCATTACTGTGAGACTTTCCTTATATTCTATTATATAATTTTAGTAGTATTCATTTCCCACTAAGCACTGATTTACATATATGATAGCAATTTTAATGTTTTATTTCATTTTCATTCATTCTAAATATTTTCTAATTTCCCTCAATACTTCCTCTTTGAAGCATTGACTATTTAGAAATTTGTTGTTTAATTCTCTTGTATCTGGATATTTTATTTTTTTTCTTTCTGTTATTCAGATGTTTTTATGTCCATTTTGGTACAGGAACATACATTGTATGATTTGATTTTTTCACATTTGTGAAGGTTTACTTTGTAAGGAGGAATTGATCTATTTTGATGAATGTTCCATTCTCACTTAAAAATAATTATTATAAAATCGATTAATGAAATGCTTGATAAATTTCAGTGGTTCTGTATTGTTGATATTTGTGGTAGTTTCAGATTTTATGCACACTAGAAGATCATGTCTTTAAGCTATTTCATTCCTGTGGATGGAGATCTATTGTTGGTATGTCCTCTTTGTTAGGCTACTTCAGTCTGGAATGGACAGAATGGGTAAGTCTTAATCTTATTTATAAATGGGATGAATATGGAGAAAAATACACAGAAGCTGGAAGTGAAAGGCAGGGGAAGACAGGAGCTGTAACAAGGAAACTTGGAAGCGAAAGTAGTGTCCAGAAGATGATACAATGTATATTGCCAGGATCACTGACAGCTGGTCTTTGGGGAGAAAGCATCACTGATAATGCCTTTCTTTGGACATTTTCAGGGCCTCAGAACTATAAGCTCGCAAGCAAATGAATCATCATTGCAAAAGCTACCCATTTCTGGTATATTGCAATTTGGCAGCCTGCCAAACTGAAACAATAGTTTATAAGGTAATAACTCTATTGATTACTAAGCAAGGAAGTGATAAACTCCCCAAGTATAATTGATGATTTCTCTATTCTGCCTTTCAGTTCTGTCAGTGATTGTTGTATGTATTCTGAAGCCGATTTGAGATGTAAACATATGTAGATTTTTATACTTTCATGGTTAGTTAACTTTTTCAAGATTATGTAGTACACTGCTTTGTCTGTGGTAATTTTCCTTACTTTGACATTTAATTTGCCAGGTAGTGATAGAGTCACACAAGTTGTCTTTTTCTTACTGTTTGTATGATATATATTTTAACTTCTGTATAATATTTAGTTGGGTGATTTTAAGTCAATTTTGACAATATCTGTGCTTCAATTTGTCAAAAATACCATGTACTAATTATTGGAATGTTTGATTTTACCATATTGCTATTTGTTTTAAGGTATTTTTCCCACTGGCGTTTACTCGTGATTCCTATTTCATTCCTTCTTTTTCCATATTTGAACCTTTTTTAATACTACATTTTCCTGTGTATACTATTTTTCTGATAATATATTTGACATATTTTTTGTATAATTTTGTAAGATGTTTTAAAGATTATTACTGTCTACAACTCTATTTCTGTATTTAAAATACAACAAACAGTGAATTAAACCAAAACATATTTTTATATGAAAATTTTTATGAGTCAAAATTATAAGCACGGTATGGCTGAACTTTCTGTTCATAATTTAAGAAGACAAATTCAAGGTGTCTGTCTGAAGGGTAATGTTTTGTGCTGAAAATTCTAGGAAAAAATCTAATTCAAAGTTTATTCAAGTTGTTGGCACAATCCAGTTCCTTGCAGATTTAGGGTGCAGTCTCAGTTTCCTTTCAGGTTGTCAGTCAGGATCTCTCTCTGCTCCTGAAAGTCACCTGCATTCCTTCTCACGTGGCCACCTGTATCTTCAAAACCAGCAACATTGTGTTGAGTCTTTCTCACATTCATGTCTTTTTTAGTTCCTCTTCTAACTCCAGCCAAAGAAAGCTCTCTGCATGTAAGGGCTCATGTTATTACATGGAAGACACCTGATACTTCAAAATGATATTCCTATTTTAAGGTCAGCTGTGCCATATAACATAATTATAGGAGTGATAGCTCAACATATTAACACATTCTAGAGGTTTAGGCATAAAATTTATGGTGGAGCATTTATAGAACTTTTACTACTACAACTATATACATTAATTCTCACAATCAACTTAGAATCAGTATTTTACCATTTTAAGTAGAATGCAGAAATTTGATCAACACAAAGTCAACTTACCTTTCTCTCTATCTGTTTTACTTGTCCTAAGCTATTACAAACCCCATTAGATAATTTTCTATTTTTGTGTTTTAATATCCAAAATTTTTAAAGAACTCAAGGAAGAATAATCTATTTTATTTACACAGATGTAATAATTCTGATGAATTTCCTTCATTGCTGATATTCCAAAATTTCTTTTTGGTATAATTTTCTTTCTGTGGGAAGAAATTCTTAGTCATTATTTTACAGTGAGTGTGCTGGCAATAAATTCCCTTTGTTTTTCTTTATCTACAAATAAGTGTACATTGCTTGCATCTCTGTATTAGTCAGGGTGCTCCAGAGAAATAGAATCAACAATGTTTATTATAAGGGGTTATCTCATGCACACATGGATGCTGGCAAGTCTGAACTTCTAATGAAAAGCTGCAGGCTGCCATCTCTAATAAAAGTGATGTAGATGTCCTTAGTATGATGTCTACAAAAGTAACTGGCTTTCTGTTAATTTTGGCAAGAGCCAATGTTGAAATTGAGGCTGAAATTTTTCTGATCTCCAACACACTCAGCTCTCAGTAAGACTCCCAACTGATTGGATGAAGAGATAACCGAAATTGCTGAGTTCAATCTTTCATTGATCCTGGATGAAATTGAATGATTGTAGAAGCAAATCCCATCTACAAAACACCTTCATAGTAATAAATCAGGTATTTGAAAAAACAACTGAACTTCATAATGTAGCTAAGTTGACAAGTGAAAACAACCAAAATAATACCTAATGAATATTTTTTCTGAAGAAAGAATTCTAGATTAAACATTTTTTTCCATCAGCAATAAACATTTTCTTCTACTTCCATCAGTCAAACAAGAGATGGTAAGAATCCATATTCATTAGAATCATTTCCCCCTTATATAATGTGCCATTTTTCTGTGGTTTATTTCACATTTTTTTCTTAATCTCTAGAATATGGAAGTTTTATTCGATATTCTTTGGATTCAATCTATTTAAGGCTACTTTAGGTTCTGAAAAGTGTAAATACTTGTCTTGCTACAAATCTGGTATGTTTTCAGTCATTGGTACTTCATTTTTTGCATAGCACTCTTTCTCCTGCCCTTTTTGGATTTCAGTGATATGAATGTAAGACTTTTACTACTGCCCCACAGGCCCTTAATTTTCTGTTCATTTTTTTCCCAGTATTTTATATCTTTATTGGTGAGTCTAGATCATCTCTATTTATCTAGCTCCAATATTCTGACTTTCCTCTGTGACCTCCAGTCTGTCACTTAAGCTAAATAATTAGTGTTGTTTTTTTAATTTCAGGAATTTTATATTTCAATTAAAAATTTCCCAATGATGCATCATATTTCTCCACTTAGGTGTTTGTTTTCCATTGTAAAGAGGTTTTACCATTATTTATTGGAGCATTTTTATAACAATTGCTTTAAAGTCTTTGTCAGATAGTTCCAGCATTTTTGGCACCTAAACATTAACTTTTTTTTTTTTTTTAACTTGACTTTTCTTATGTAAGTTGAAGTTTTTCTGGTTCTTTATATTCAGTAAATTTTTCTTGTATCCTACATATTTTCAATATTTATAGCATGACTCTGGGTCTTGTTTAAATCCTGTGGGGAATGGTGATATTATTATTTTCCCAAAAATACTACCAGGTTTATGGTGCATGTTTTCACCAACCTCTCTCCATGTTTGGAATTTGATGTACCCTGTTTTCAAAACTTTCACAGTATTTGTATCTGTCCCCATGTGCACCAGTCAATATCAACACTGTTACCTGCATGGTGATCTATCTGTTAGCTCCATTTTGAAAATATTCATGTTGCTGCTTAGGGTAAGTCACATACACATTCAGCTTAGAATGTGCCAAGGATTTAAAAAATATCTTAGTTTTGCCACTTTATTGAAACTCACCTCCATAACTCTTTTTTTTTTTCACTTTCTGGTGAAATTGTGGTCTTTTTCACCAATTTACTTGTGACTATTTACATTCTGGAACCTTCACATATAACTTCTATGCATGATACACAGGTTCTACAGCCCTAATGAGAGGAAAGACCATGTTGAATGCACTTATTCCATCTTCACTGGTAATGGAACTCATAATTCCATGTGAAATGATATTTCTCAGGGGGATGCATCATAGAGGATGCTTCAGTGAGATTCTCATCACATCTGCTACTCCATATAGTTTTAAAGTGTATTTGGAAATGGTCTGACAAGTAGATAAAAATGGTCTGATAGTAGTATTCTGCTTCTTAGGAGTTTTGTACTCCTGCAAGGGAATGGCACTTGCCCAGGTCACTTCATTGATAGCATTATATTCCCATTGTTTACTTTCCAATATTGGCATGTGTGGTGGTATGCATAATAATGACAAAAATAATCAGGTAAAGAAAGGAAAATCTGACACAATAAACCCTTAATCATATCAGAGTCTCCTGAGGAAGTCAAATTCACTTCATCAGGGTATCCAGCTTGTGCTCTCCCTACAGAATTTGAACATGCCAATGCCTACATTTGCATTAGATAAATCCTATTTAAATCATTTAATTTAAGTAGATATATATCTTGTTAATTCTGTTCCCCATAACACTGATTAATTTACTCCCCATGGAATTTGTTTTATTTTTGTCATAAGTGTCTATATATGTGTATAATTATTTCTAGACATTAATTTTTCCAATTTTTATTACTGACTCAAATATCATACTCAATTAATGTAATTACTTAATATGTCTTGATAACCTATTTATACATACCCAACTTCAATACCTCTGCAAGATTGTATTCATTGTAATTTTTCTATTCTTCTTCAGATTGTATTAAATTAAGTGATAATTATTTCCATTAATAAAGCTACTATATAAGCAGCATTAAAATGCGTTACTTATCTTACCAATTTGTGTAAAATACAAATTTGTGTTATTAAATCATCTAAACCAGTTTCCTAATTTTACTTTTACGTATCTTAATTTATTATATATTATATACAGTTTGATCAAACATTTGGGTCTATTTCTCATTAAGTTCTCTAAAATTATGAATTAGTGAAGAAAATATAAGTAATTCAAACTACCATCAACTTAAAGTTTTCTGTTTTTGTAATAATGACCATTCTATAGGTTCTATAGAGTGTGAAATATCTGTCTAATTTTTATCTGCATTTACCTAGTAGCGAATGATGTTGAACATTTTTTCATGCACTTTTTTCCATTTGCATTTCCTCTTTGGAGAAATGTCTATTCAAGTCTTTGGTCCATTTTTCAAATTGGGTTCCTTGTATTTTTATTGTTGGGTTGTATGATTTCTTTATATAAAGCAGATATCATACCCTTATTGGATATGTGGTTTCCAAATATTTTCTCCTGTTGAGTAAGCTGCCTATTCACTTTCTTGAAAAGATTAATCCTGGGGTGGAGGATGGAATGTTGTTAACAGAACAAATATGAGAATATTATCCAATGAACTATAACAAGTATTTAATACTATACAGGGTACCATTAACCGGGTGGGTTAGGGGAAAAGTACACCAAATGTAAAATATTGGTTATCGTGAGTATTAATGTTTTGATGATGCTCTTTCATAGATTGTAAAAATTGTTTCACAACAATACAAGTTGTTAGTGGTGGGGTAACGTATGTGGGCCCTGCATGATGAAACACATGTTTGTTTTTAAGTTTCCAACTTAGAATTTACACTTATAGTTTATGGATGTTCATGTATTTATGATAAACTTTAATTTTAAAAAGTTAAAAAAAAAACCATTGAGCAATTTTAAGCCAAATTTGGATGTAGAAATATCCATGTTGACCAAGATTAGTGTAAAATACTAACAATTATCTGCTGTTGATTATAACTACTAGAGAATATCCATTGCCTTCTGCTACTATTTTGAGGATACGATAACATATAGACTGACAAAAACTTCTATAAAAATCATGGTTTTATTGCATTTACTATTCTATCACTTAATATAGAGTTACTATTCCATTTAATACAAAGTTAATAAATGTCATTTTAATGTTTTATTTTTTGACCTTATAATCTAAATGATTATTAAGAATTTATTGACTGTATAAGAACTGTACTCTATTTTTTAAAAGATTTATTTTATTTATTTATTCCCCCCCTCATTGTTTGCACTCGTTGTCTGCTCTCTGTGTCTGTTAATTGTGTGCTCTTTGTGTCCATTCATTTTCTTCTTAGGAAGCACTGAGAATTGAACCTGGGACCTCCCATGTGGTAGGGAAGCACTCAATTGCTTGAGCCACATCTGCTTCTTGCTTGCTGTGTCTCTCATTATATATCCTTTATTGTGTCTCATCGTTGCATTATCTCATTGGGTCATCTTGTTGCATCCTCTTGTTGCATCAGCTTGCCATGCCAGCCTCTCAGGTCAGCTTGCTCTCTCGCTTGTCTTCTTTAGGAGGCCCCAGGAACTAAACCAGGACCTCCCATGTGGTAGGCAGATGCCCAACTGTTTAATGACATCCACTTCCTTGAACTATATTCTTTCAATGGAAATCCCATGAAGTGTAAGTTCTGTCTCAAATCCTAACTGTAGAGCACACTTTTTCCTAATCCCACTTGCCCCATGAGCAATGGTGTTTTGCTCCTTTCTTTAAAGCATTTTGCACATCTTTGTTTTGCAAACCATAAAGTAAAGTATTAAGAAGGGGTGTGAACACAGTGTAAAGAAGTGAGAAAATCTTGTTCAGATTAAATGTTTTGACTCATGCTGGTGTCATGTATACCATAACCAGGGTACCATAAAACACACTCACAACATTCAAGTGGGATGAGCAAGTGGAAAAGGCTTTGCAATTCCCTATAGAGGAAGAGCTCCTTAAAATGGAAGCAAGAATAAGAGAATAAGATAATAAGGTCCAGAGGAAGGGAGACAGTGATAGAAATGATGAAGCAAAGGTCAATTCTCCATAATTGTAGTGTAAGTGCAGGAGAGCTTCATCACAAAGAAGTCAAAAAAGAAATCGTCAATGGCATGAGGACCACAGAAAGTAAATATGGGCAAGTAAAAAGAGAAAACCACCAATCGATGACCCAGCTACCAATTTCAGACAGGTCCTGCTGCCCATAAGTAATGCATACCTCAGGGGATAACAGATGGCCAAATAGTGATTATAAGACCTAACAGCCAGGAGGAAATACTCTATAGTGAGCAGGGCACCAACAACATAAATTTGTACTACACAGATGGTAAAGGAGATTGTGACACTGCCAGTCAAGACCTACCAAAGAAGTTGGTGGGGTAATGCTGCCTGTGTATCTGACATCCACACACGATAAATGGGGCAGGAAACAATACATTGGAATATGAATATGTGGACTTGTCTGGACAGCAAGTATGAGTAGCAGGCTACCAAACGTTGTGACCACATAAAGAAAAATAAATAATCCCAACTTCTCCAAGGTTCCCAAATCCCAGCAAGGTCACATAAGTAGTAGTGGAGATATTTTCTTTTTGGCTGTCTTCCTTCTGTGGAAAACAGAAAAAATATAAGCTTCTAGAGTGAGGTAATTTAAAATGACATATTTTAAGAGCAACCTGTTGTCACATAGGAAGGGTTGTTAACATTGTCCAGTATGCCCAAAGATGCTATTCTCCAAAAGCTAGCCCAGATTTCATTTGGCATTCCAGATTATAGTAGTATGTCCTCATTCTTAGCCTGCATGGCCAAATTGCCTAGAAACCATTTCTGATTGTGGACGTGGCTAGAGGAATAATTATAATTTTAGTAATTTAACATTTAATTCTTCATATGTGTGTACCTCTAGGTCCCTAAATAATACTCTCTGTTTTCAACTTTACTGTGGTGATACTATAAATGCCTTTCCTTTTATGGCTTTCCAACAAATTGTGTAATTGCAAAAAAAAACCAGTGTTAGACAACAGATAATTTTCATGTAATAATTATAGTATTAGGTCCAGAGTTGGTCCCAGATATTATAAAATCAGAATATGTGTCTTGAGACCTCTAATTTCCTGCATTGTTTCCTTCCTTACATATTGAAAAATGCCACCATACATGGGTATTTTAGTAAGGGCTTCCCTTTTACAAGTGGAAGTTATTCCTTCCATATATGTGTATGTGAAATGGCTTAAG
>JAQZBX010065097.1:0-16372 GCA_029593785.1 Cabassous unicinctus | reverse complement strand
CATTCGCTGCGTGTCTTCTCTGTGTCTGCTTATCTCCCCCTTGCTGTGAGGTCTTGCCGCATCAGCCCACGGCACCCCGGGGCCTCTCATATGGTAAACGGGTGCTCTATCCATTGCGCCACACCCGCTTCCTGCCGTGAGGTTGCTGCATCAGCCCACCGCACTGCTCAGGCCAGCGTGCCCTCACAAGGAGGCCTCGGGAAGCGAACCCGGGCCTCCCATATGGTAAACGGGGGCTCTATCCACTGAGCCACACCCGCTTCCCACCCCTGGGTCTTTGCACATAATGTTTCCTGTGGTTGAAAAACTCTTTTTCCAGGTACCCGCATGACTTTCCCCCTGTCATCTTTATATCTCTGCTCAGATGTCACCTCATCACACAGAACTTCCCTGACTCTATCTAAAGCATCACACAGCCCTGCTTCATCATTTTTCCCTCACTTGCTTTATTTACCACATTATGTATTTATTCATTTATTGTTACTTTTCACTAAAATGTAAACTTTGTGAGGGCAGGCCCTTGATTTTTGTTCATTGCTGTCTTTCGGCACTTAGAAGAGAGGCACAAAGTACTGAATGTAATGTAAGTCAAATCACTATGCTCAAAATCTCCCTGTCAAATCCGTAGTAATAATAATGAAAGCCTTTAAAATGGCCTGTAGGTATTCGTGGCTTCCCTCAGCCTCATCTCTGTTCCCTCTTACCGTGCTGCTGCAGCCTCTTTGAACTTTGCTGACCTTTTCTCTTTACTCAAGTTCACCAAACTGGCTTTACCTCCAAACTTTTGTGCTTTCTGTTCACTCTGCCAGATAGCTCTATTGCTTATTGACTCATTTAAGTCAGGTTTCTGCTCAAATGCTGCCTTTTAGTGATGCCTTCCTTGACCATCCTCTTTCAAATTGCAGCCTCCCTCGCCTCCAAATTCCCTGTATCCTGATCTTGCTTTATTTTTGTCTGTAGGATTTAACTCCATCTGATGTACTACATATTTACTTGATAATTGTCTGTCTCCCCCATCAAGAGGTAACTGCCATGAAGGCAGGAATTGGAATTTTTGGCTTGCCATTGATCTTTGGTGCCTAGAATAGTTCTTGGCATAGAGCAGGCCCTCAAGGAATATTGGATCAAGTAAAAGAATGAAAAAATAGTATTGACCCATGGGTTGACAAATAGGTTGGTAAGAGAGACTAGAGTATCCATAACTCTAATTTTTTATTAGAGAAGTAGTAGGTTTACAGAAAATTCATACAGAAAATGCAGAGTTCCCACACACAGAGTTCACACACACAATTTGCCCTTTTATTAACAGTTTGCATTAGTGTGGTACCTTTGTTACAAATGATGAAGCAATATTATTATAATCATATTAACTATAGTCCATAATTTAGGGTTCACTGTATTGTATTGTGGGTTTTTTTACATTTTAAATCTAGCAACATATATATAACCCAATATTCCCCCCTTTAAACACATTCAAATATATAATTCAGTGCTGTTAATTACAATCACTCTGTTGGTAGCCCAACACCACCATCCACTACCAAAACTCTTCCATCACACCAAACAGAAACTCAGTACCAATTAATCATTAACTCCCCATTCCCTACCTGCACCCCAATCCCTGGTAACCTGTTTCTGACTCTATGAATTTGCGTATTTTAATTATTTTACATCAGTGAGATCATACACTATTTGGCCTTTTGTGTCTGGCTTATTTTACTCAGCATGAGGTCTTCAAGGTTCATCCATGTTGTTGAATGTATATCAGAACTTCATTCCTTTTCATGGCTGAATAATATTCCATTGTATGTCTATACCATATTTTGTTTATCCATTCATTGATTGATGGACACTTGGGTTGCTTCCACCTTTTGACTATTGTAAATAATGCCACTATGAATATTGATATGCAAATATCTGTTGAATCCCAGCTTTCAATTCTTTTGGGAATATACCTAGAAGTTTGATGGCTGGGTCATATGGTGATGCCATATTTAACTTTCCAAGGAACTGCCAAACTGTTTTTCACAGTGGCTGTACAATTTTACATCCCCATCAACAATGAATGCATATTCCTCTTTCTCCATATCCTTTCCAACACTTATTTTCCATATTTTTAATAGTAGGTGTTAAAATAGTATCTCACTGTGCTTTTGATTTGCATTTCACTAATAGCTAATGAGGTTGAGCATCATTTAATGTGCTTATTGACCATTTGTATATCTTCTTTGGAGAAATGTTTATTCAAATCTATGCCCATTTTGCAATCAGGTTATCTTTTGTTGTTGAGTTGCAGGATTTCTTTATATATTCTGCATATAACTCCTTATCAGATATATGGTTTCCAAATATTTTCTTGCATTCATTGGTAGTCTTTTTACTTGCATGATAAAGTCCTTTGTTGCACAAAAGTTTAAAATTTTGATGAGGTCCTATCCCATTTATCTATTTTTTCCCTTTTGTTGCTTATGCTTTTGGTGTAAAGTCTAAGAAACCATTGCCTAACATAAGGTCCTGAAGATGCTAACCTATGTTTTCTTCCAGGAGTTTTATAGTTTTGATTCTTATATTTAGGTTTTTGGTCCATTTTGAGTTAATTTTAGATGTGATATGAGGTAGGTGTCCACCTTCATTTTTTTTTGCATATAGATATCCAGTTTTCCCAGGATCATTTGTTGAAGAGACTATTCTTTCCTGATTTAGTGGACATGGCAACCTTGTCAAAAATCCATTGGCCATAAATGAGAAGGTTGATTTCTGAGCTCTCAATTAGATTCCATTGGTTTATTTGTCTGCCCAAGTGCCAGTACCATGCCATTCTGATTATTATAACTTTGTTTTAAAGTTTTAAGTTGGAGAAGTGTGAGTCCTCCAACTTTGTTCTTTGTTTTCAAGATGGTTTTGGCTGTTTGGAGCCCCTTACCCTTCTATATAAATTTGATGATTGGCTTTTCCATTTTTGCAAAGAAAGCTGTTGGAATTTTGATTGGGATTGCATTGAATCTGCCATTATTTCTTTGACTATTCCTTCTGCTTCTTTTTTCTCTTTCTGGAATTCTTATGTTGCATATGTTGGTACACTTGATGATGTCTGACAGGTCTCTTAGGTTCTGTTTACTTTTTTCATTCTTTTTATTTCTCCTCCTCAGCCTGAATCATATCAATAGTCATGTCTTTGAGTTTACTGATTCTTTCTTATGCCAGCACCAATCTACTATTGAAACACTCTAGGGAATTTTTCATTTCAGTAATTGTGATCTTCAACCTCACTATTTCTGTTCTTTTAAAAAAATTTCTATTTCTTTATTGAGAATCTCATATTGTTCATTCATCATTTTCCGGTTATCCTTTAGTTCTTTCTCTGTGTTTTCCTTTATCTCCTTGAGCATAATGAAGATCATTTTTTAAAAAGTTTTTGTTTGGTATGTCCAAAGTCTGGCCTTCTTTGCAAATTGGCTCTGCGTTGGCTGGTGCTTTCCTTCAGAGTTTTGCCTCCAATCAAGAAGATCAGTAAACTGACGTGCAGGGTCCTCTCCCTCTTTTCCGAGCCTGCATCTTATCCTGAGCTTGTGCTCACTTGTGATGTTAGGAATTCTGCTTACAGGAATTTGAGTGCCCACTCAACTCCTTGCAAAATAGACTCCTCCACCCCTCCCCCACAGGGCACTTTATTGTATGTTATTGCACGTAATCCTTTGCCCCAGGTCTCTTTGATTCAATTGTTTCTTATACTGCTTTAGCTGTCTACAAGCTGCTTCTGCCTGAAGCACAGGTTCTGGGAAAATGAGCCAGAGATAAGTTTCCTGATTTGGTCTTTCAGGCTGCTACCTGATCAATTGGTACCAATATACAGGCACCCAGGATGCACATAGGGGTTACCCTGCTCCTTCTGTAATAGAGCCAGGGACCTACAACTGGAGCAGTTTGGCTCCATACCACACTGGGGAATAGGCCAACTTCTCCTCTCATTTTTAAAGCTGTGTTTTCTTGATTCAGCACTCATTCAGTTATTACAACCCTTTAACTGTTTTCTGGAATTTTGAGGAAAATGGCTTTGCCTGTTTTTTCCAAAGATTCTGTGGGGGAACGGCACCCTGGAGCATCTTGTGCTGGCATCTTGGTCCCATAAATTCATTTTATATATGGGAATTTAATAGTTTTTGTTGTTGTTGCTTGTTTACTTAAAGGGAAGAAGCATTTCAATTAAAGGGGGAGGATGGTTTACTCAATATCTGTGCATTAGTCAAGGTTCTCCAGAGAAACAGAACCACCAGGAGATCTATGTATATGCATATACCTTAAGAGTTTTATTATAGGAATTGGCTAATGTAACCATGAGGATTGGCAAGTCTGAATTCTGTAGGGCAAGTCAAAATTTGGAAACTCTATGGTGTTGAATTCCCCAGGAGAAGCTGGATAGCTGAAATTGAGATTGAAATTCTTTTTGACTTCTGAAATCCTGAGTTCTTGCATTAAGACCTCTGATTGGGTGAGGAAGACTCTCCTCATTGCTGAGGGCAAACTCTTTTGTTGATTATAGATGCATTCAGCCATAGAGTCAATCAACTGACTAATGATGTAAATCCATCTATGAAATACTCTCACAGTACCAATCTGCCCAGTCCTTGCTTGACCACACAACTGGTGACCATAACCTAGACAAGTTGACATGAAATTAATCATCACAATCTGGATCCTCGTGATTGGCTTCTTCCATTTGAAAGAAAATAAAGTTAGATCTCTACATCATATCATAAAACTAATAAATTTTAGATTGATTAAACATGGAAATAGAAAATAGAAAAGCATGATATTATAAGCAAAAATTTAGAAAACCTAGGAGAATCTTTGTGTAATTTCTGGGTGTGTATACTTTTGGCATGTGTGAAAAGATTGATATATTGATTGCATGAAAATTTAAAATCTAAAATGGTAAAAGCATTTAGAACAAACTATCAATGGGAAGAAACCAATTGCAAATATATTTGACAAAGGGTTAATATTCTTTATCTACTATGAACCTGATAAGAAAGAGACAATCAGCTCTTTGGAAATATGAACAAAGAATATGTAGAGAAATTTTGTAGATGAGGAAATGCACATGAGCAATAGACCTGAAAAGATGCTCAGCATTAATATATATATATTTATTTATATTTATATTTATATATACACACACAATATTTTTTTTTTTACCCTTCAGAGTCATTCATTCTTTTAACAAATCTTTACTGGTTTTCTATTGTGTACCAAGCATCATTGTGTGTATTGGAAATAAAATTAGTGAAGAAAATAGACAAAAATTCCTCACCTCGTGGTGTGTAGATTCTGGTGGGGGAGGTAGGTAATAAGCAAATATTAAGAAGTAAAATATATGATATGTTAGAAGGTAATGAATACTATGGAAATAAAGTCATGAAAGGGAGTGACCTAAAGGAATTTAAGAGGTTACTTTGCCTAAGTTTAGGCAAATGAATTTGAAAACCTAGATGAAATGGATGCTTTCCTAGGAAAATATAAATTACCAAAAGGTTGTGTAGGAGAGAGAAATTCAAATTAAAGTAAATACTATAAAATGCTTAGAGAAAAACTTGTTATAGAACAACCTTAATAAAAAGCATCAGACAAGATATTTCAAAGGTAAATTCTACCAACCTTTGAAAACAGACAGGCCCAGTGATATTTGAAATATTTCCAAGTTTAGAGGAAGAAATGAGGCTTTAAAGAAAAGGTATTTGGTGGAAATGGGAGTTGCTTTAAGCTTTTTGGAAAGTATTCCGACAATACCTATTAACATTAAATATATATTTGTTGGGGAGCAGATGTAGCTCAAGTGGTTGAGCACCTGCTTCCCATGTACAAGGTCCTGGGTTCAATCCCTGGTACCTCCTAAATATATATATATGTCTTTTAATCTAGCAGTCACACTATTGGAATTCTAGCCTTTAGATATAAAAGCATCATCTGGTAAGGCTGTTTGTATAGTGATATTAACTGCAGCAATATTCGTAGCAGCAAAAAAAACCACAAAAAAACCCTGAAAACATCTTCAAAGTTGTCGCATTTAGGAGTCTATGGATGGCACAGTCCCCAGGGTTGATATCTCCCATTTGGTTCCATCTGCATCAAAGGTAAGTCTCAGGTACCATATGATGCTTAAGCAGGTTTATTTAAGTAGCACTCTTACAAGGGTGACAGCAGGAACATGCAGGTGTTGTGGGTTCCTTATAGTCAGAATATTGTGCAACCAACCGACCAGGAGGGTCGCCATTTGGAGACAACTCAAGATTTGGGGGAAACTGTCCAATCTCATACACCTGTATTCAGACCAGGTCATTTACCAGATGTTTTTTTTTTTTTTTTTTTTCCATAAAGGGTGTTTGAACTAATCTTGTAAGGAAGCGTAAGCCTTATTTTAAGGTTTTTGAAAGTTACATTTCTGCTGAGGTGGCCTTGACTGTGGAAATCCCCTGGCTAGGGTTGCATGATATTTTTGAGTGACACCTAGTGTCATTCTTGTGCATTCTAGCACATTCTTGTGCTTTAGTAGGCTTACTGGATATCTTTAATTTTATAGCTGTAATGTGTCTTTAGAGTATATGTAGCACAAATGTACAACAACAGGGAATGGTTGGTAATTGATGGTGCAGCCATACTATGAGTATTATGAAGCTATTTTTTTCTAGAAAAAGTGAGCATCTATATTGTTTACTTGGAGAAATGTCAGTAATCAGAAAAGCGAATAGTGGGCTAAAGTGTAAATTTTTGGAAAAAATGAATAAAGAACCTTTCCCATTACATGCAAATACAACATGTTTGTGTGAATATAAAGTATGTAAGGAAACACGGGAAACTTAAAACTTGAGGGTTTGGGAGAATGTGTTGGCATTTTCTCTCTTGTTTTTGGCTTGTTGCTCCTAGCAGGTATTGGACTTTTAGTTTGAAATGAATATACAATTGATTTTCTTAAAAAGCTTTTCTTTCAGCCTTTTCTATGCTTATTGTAATGTGGATAAAGGAAACACACTTGCTTGGGTGCTAGATCAAACTGATGTGTGAGACTCAGCATGGGTAGGGTGATTTGTGTGGTATTAATGAGGCAGGGCTTATGAGTTTTACCAGTTTTTGACTAATGACTGAGTTTTTATGTTAGTGTAATAGAGTATCCTTAAGAAGTTCTTGCAACCCAAGGTTTTTCATTAATAAAATAAGGATTAAAAATATTTAGCACATAGGTAGGTGAAATGATATAAAAAATGGATTTTCAGTTAGGATTTTTTTGAGCTCAGTAAGCTTTAGTTGAATTCTAATTTCTTGCCATTTTGCGTGGCAACGATGTACATCACATCATTACTATGGGGATGCAAAAAAAAAAAAAAAGGGAAGAAGATAAAGGTAGGCAAAATCTTAATCATACAAAACAGTATATTATCAAGTGCCAGTTAAGTATTGCATATTTTAATGTTATTGAAGGCAAGAATAATCAGGGAAGACTTCATGGAGGTGAGCCTAAACACAGGTCTGAAAGGACGAGCATAATTTAGATAAGCTAGGTAAGAAATAAGCAAAGGCACTGATGTGGGTGCTTGAGTTTTGCAGTAGGGGCCTTGGAACGCCAAGCACGCGGGAGCGCCCCCTTCCGGAACAAAGCTCCTGTGGCTCCTTTCTGGAGCCTCCGACAGAGAGCGGTGCCAGTGGTACGCAGGCGCGGGAGTGGATGAGGGCTCGTAAATCCTTGTTAGGTGCGCATGCGTGAAGCTCCTTGGAGGCGGTAGCTTCTTCGTCGTCGAGACTGGAGGCTGAGTGCTAAACGGTGTGGGGCGCAAATTGAATCCTGCTGTTTGTAGGGTAGGCACAGGTAGGACTGCTGGTTTGCGGGGAGTAGGGGGCTAGAAGGCGGGAGCCCATAGCGTGGGGGTTCTGAGCCTTTCCCGTGAGATCCAGGCGGGCTATTGTATCTGTGTCGCAGCGGCTGCGCACAAAATGGCGGCGGGCAGACGGCGGGGGCGGGAGGAGGTTGGAGGACCCCCGGGATGGGAAGGGAAACTTGTCTTCTCCGCTGCCGCGTTTATTCACCTCACTGCCCAGGAGGGCCCGATTGGGCACCCGTGCTAAGGACCTGCCTCGGGAACAGCGCCTGACGCCGTTGCACTGGGCCGAGAAAAGAGAACAGCCCTTTCTCAAGGCCGGGGCGGCCCCTTCCCCATCTGCGTAGGGCTTGCGGAGGCCGCGCCAGGCCTGTCAGCCAGAGGAAGCCGTGGTGAGGGAGCGCGGAGGAGGGAGGAACCGTTCCCATCGGGCCTTGAAGAGAGGTGGTGGAGTTTGAGCCGAGCCCTTTTTACAAGCGACGTTGTGCAAGAAGAGTGGAGAGAAGAGCATATTTGTGTTTGGGGCTGGAAGGGGATGTTGGGATTAAGGGCGGAATGTTAAGATTCAGCGGCTTCTTTGGCGGTCGGTGTTTCCTAGTCCTGCCTTGTGCAGGTTTGAAAGCAAAGAAAATACCACATCTGTGAGAGCTCGTAAATGGATGTCAGACTTAATCTCCACATTTCTCAGAGGAATCGTGAATACGGAATACTAGTGATTTGTTTTTGTGTCAATTCCTAGTTTGGGCTCCATTCTGTTAAAGGAGGGGAAATGTTATACCACACGTTTGAATTCTTGAGGACGTTTGGGACAGTTACATCTTTTGTTGTTGAGGTAATTACGAATGAGGGCGACTTATGTTATTACAAAATCTTTAATTAAACTAGACAATGAAAGCTGCCTCAAGCTAATTTTTCTTAATCTTAAAATTTGCTGTTGGACGAAATTTGAAACTAATACCCCAAATACCAATTTTAATCCAGAGTTCTTAAGAAAAATTTGTTACCACAATCTAGCGACTCACGTTGATTCAAATTCTTTTTCTAACCAGTTTTGAAATTGTTACAAAATTTTTTTCCCTTCACACTTGTAAGGGTTAATTTGTCTTTCAGGGATGTTGTGGTTGCTGGTTCAGATTTGCAGTTAAAATTGATAACCTCTAGATCTCCAGTGCTAGCTACCACCATCTCTCATGGTCGTTTCTGTAATTTGCTGTTTATTTTGGATATTTTATTTTAAAATCATATTCACTGTTTACTTATAATAAAACCATTGTAAAATATTTTTTAAAAATTGGTAGCCTGGAAAAAGAAGTTTACAAAAAAAAAAAATTTAAGGACGTTTATGCAAAAATAAATGCGTAATTTATGTTACTTCAAAATAACTTTAAATGTTTTAGACTAAACTTAGACGGCTTTGCATTTAAAAAAAAATTATTTGACAATATTTCACTTTATTTTATATTCCACACTCTGTAATATGTACTTTTAAATAATTATGTGGAGTCCAACTGTTAATATACTAAAATATGCTTGGCCATTTTTTCCTAGTGGTTTGTGTTGGAACCAAGTAAAGGTAAAGATAATACAGTTGAAAGAAATCACAAAAATTTCATTCGTTTTTTATGAACTAGGTTTCAGAATGTATTCATGTCACATTATTTATTATATTGGTTATATTTAAGTTTGTAATCTTTTTTGCATTTTGTTATGGAGGGTATGGACAATAGATATTCTGGGTTAAAGGAAGGCTCCCCACAATCAGTCACCGTTTTGTCCTTCATGGATGTCTTAACATTTTTCTCTTGGATGCATTTAAGAAGGTGATCTCTGGAAATTTTGTTTTTATGTAGTGAAAGAAAATGAGAGACAAATAGTGTAGTGGAAGGAGAATAGGCTTTGAAATCAGAAGATCTGGATTCGAATCCCTATTTTCCTCTTTCTGTGTGTGTGACTTTGGGTAAGTTATTTTAGTCTTTATGAAAGTTTTGTTTTCTTATCTTTAAAATGGTGATAACACTACCTGCTTGGGATTGTTGTGATGATTGACAATGTATGGAAAGTCTATCCCTTGGCACCAAATAGGTGCTTGATAACTGTTAGCTCTTATTTTACAAATTTTAAAGTGCATAGGCAACATTGTTTGATAGAAAATTGCAACCTGTGGATATCAGTCCCTTTTAATTAAAAAGAAGAGGCTTAAAGGAATGTAGGCAAATAGAGTTTTGAAACTGAAAAATAATTTAATCTAACTTTCATATATTTTGTGCTCTATAAATTGTATGCATGCCTCTCCTGTAGTATTATCAAAATATATTGTAACTTTATGTGATTGTTATGTTCATCTTTCTGTCCCAGTGCCTGGTATGTATTAGATGCTCAGATGTCAGAGTGAATGAATCCACCTGGTAGTTGGCAGAGCCTGGGCAAGAACTCCAAATAGTGCTCTTTCCACTGTGACTTAATGTATACTGGTCAAGGTTTGAATAAGTCTGTCCAAATTCTTAATAAATTGCTTTACATACTAAAAAACAGTGCTTCCAATATGGGTACCCAGTCACATAGTTTGGACTGTATTGCAAGGAAACAGAAACTAATGAATGTCGAAACATGGTGATTTAGAGATCTTCCAAACTGAAAGTAGTTAATGGCTGTCATTAAAACCAGTAAGCCCCTAGTTTGTATCCAGATTTATTCTTTCATTGCTTCAACTTCATTTTATTTACTTTAGTTTGAAATTTGTGGTTAACAATGAAAGTAGAAGGAAAATGAGTATATGGAAGATAAGAGAATGGAAAGGAAAAAGGGTGAGGAAAAGGGGAGATACAGAAATAAAACACAGCTATAATGTTCAGAGAGGGTTAAGAATAACAGGTTTTGGATTGAAAAGACAAGTTTAGGTAGCATAGGAGAACTAGCTCTAAGATACATATATTTTGTTGTTTTCTTAGTGGTTATTTTGGTATACATATATTTTGGATGATTATATTTCAACTCTTTTGCACCCCTTAAATATCAAAATGTATTTATTGTTCCAGCCTTCTTTCAGTTTTTGTGCTTTTTTTTCCCTGCCTTATTTCATGTCTTCATTTTATTAAGCTTTGAAATAATTTCCCTTTTGTCCCTGCTAATGAATGAATATTGCCAACTTTGTTTTCTTTTGAATTTAGTTACTTTTCAAATAAATCCATTTTATTATGGAAAATTTTAGAGCTCTATAAAAGCAGAGAAAATTACGTGATTCATCCATGTACCTATCTCACAGCTTTGACAATTACCAACTGATAATCAGTGTTTGATCTCTACCCCTACCTTAGCCACCATTATTTTTAAGCAAACCTCATGTCATATGAGTTCAATATGTAGTTCAGTATTTTTCTCTGAAGTATTAAATAATGCTTATCAAACCTAAAATAATTCCCAATATCAGATAGTCAGTATTCAGATTTCCCCAGTTATGTCTCATACACATAAATGTGCAAGGTTTATACATTGCAATTGATTGATATGTCTCTTGAATATATTTATTTATAAGCTCCCTACTTAATCTTTCTTTATCCCCATTTTTCACATGATGAAACTGGGACTTGGGTTAACCAGCTTGTTCAGGGTCACATTTTTAGCAGCACCAGAATTAGAACACTGCATCTAGGGGTCTGAGTTCTTAAAACATTATGCTACACTACCTCTAAAGCTGAATTAATAGTGTTAACTTTTACTTAATGGGAGTTAACCAATTTTGCATGAAATCATTCACTGGCACCCCTCCTAGCAGGGTGGATATCTTCAGATCAGTGGAAATTTCCCCAAAGATCAGATTATTAAGGGTTGCACAATGGGCTAACAGTCAATTGTTAGGGAGTGTACATGATACAAAACAAGAAGGGCCAAATTAAAAAATGTGTTTAGGGCAGATGCTCTTTATCATATTGCAGGTTTTCTGCCTCTTGCCATACTTACCATCCTTTTGACTTAGTATATGATTCTGGAGTTAAACAGTCCAATGTTGGAACATAAAATGGTGGATCATTAAATACTTTTGATGGAAATTCCATTTCTTCCCTTTCCCCCTCCCTTTCTTCCTCTATACATGCATATACAAAGTCATTTCCCCCCCCTGAACTATTTGAGAGTAAACAACATATATTATGTCCCCTTAACTCTAAATACTTCAGAGTGTATTTCCTAAGACTAGGATATTCTCTTTCATGATCATATTACAGTCATCAACTTCAGTAAATTTAACATTGATAATTCTTTACTATCCATATTCCAGTTTTGTCGATTGATCCAGTAATGTTCTTTATAAAAGCAGTTTTCCCCCTCCTTTAATAGAAAATTTCTCATTTTTTATTTGTCTGATGTTTCCTCTTGATTTGACTCAGATTATACCTTCCTGGCCAGAAAAATAACGTAAGTGATGATAGGTCTTTTTCAGACCTGGAGGCACATGATATCTTTGGTCCTTTGTGGGTGATATGTTTAATTACATGTTATACTATTCAATGTGTGGGGAGACATTTTAAGACCATGCAATGTCCTATTCCTCATCAGAGTTACCCCACTGATGATTCTTGCCTGAATCAGTTTTTACTATCATGGATGCAGATGATTTTCTAACTCCAGCAGTTCCTCCATGTTTACCACTAAGACTTTCGTTACTAGTAGTTTGTTTACATCGGTACTCAGCACTCCACAGGAGCCCTCCCATCTCCCCCAATGATCGATTGATTGATATGGACTTATGGACTCCCAGTTTTTTCAATGGTTTATTAGTTTACTATTGTCAGGTTCTTCCTTGATTTCACTCATTTCATATTTGTATGTCTTTTCTTCTACACTGAGACCTCTGGCTCCCAATACCATCAAAACACTCATTTGCTCAATCCTATAATGTATCTAAAGTAATTTCAGTATTGTATTGCCCATACCACTACAAAAAATAAACCTCCTAAAAAAAAATAAGACTTTTAATTGCAGTACTTCCCATTTCCCCTGCTTTACCCAAAACTAAGGATATATAAATCAAATACTTTGTTCATAAGTTACTTGGATTAGTTTTCTCTTCCCCCTTCAGTGTTCTTTTCAGATCTCCTGAAATCATTGTTTGTCAACCTTTCCAGATGGCAGTGAAGTGCATGATACCCTCATAATGTCATATGATGTTTCTAAATGTCTTAATGTTTTTTGATTATTTGACCATTTCCTTGAAGGCTCCACGTTTTGAGATTTTAACATGCGGCATGGTACTGTGGCAAGAAAAAAGGTTGGCTAAGTTGATCTGTCTACATGGTAATTGAGATTATAAGATTGAGTGCCGGTTAACCCAAGGAAAGCACAGAAATGACATACTAGTGTGACTGAGTGTTCAGTGGGACTCGCTTGTACTAACTGGTCAGTGTAGTAACTGCATTCTTAAATAGCAAATGGATTTATAGACTTATAGATTCTGAGACAGTGTTGTAAGAAAGCAGCACCGAAGTATGTAGGTATACTAGAAAAATAATGTTAATGGTAGTGGTCTTTTGTGGGAGGATTATAGAAAACTTTAGTTCTTTTCTGCATATTGTGAGGGTGTTTTTTCTTTTTTTGGTAATAGACATGTATTACCTTTTTTTTTGGTGGTACTGGGATTGGGGATTGAACTTGGGACCTCGTGTGTGGGAGCCACATTGGCTCCCCTGAGTTGTTTTTTGTTTTGTTTTTAGGAGGCACCAGGAACTAAACCCCAGACCTCCCATGTGGAAAGCAGGGCGCTTACCCGCTTGAGCCACATCCACTCCCAACATGTATTACTTTTTATAATTAATTTTTTAAAAGCTATAAGTAAATTTGTTTTCTATAGCTGAGAAACAGCATGGAAAGAACACTCAGAGGAGATGTAGGTTCTGTATGATCTTGCTTCCTTGTTATTTTCTAAGGTTTTACTTTTTAGTCTGTAAACTGTGATTCCTTTACTCACAAAGTTCTCGTGAGGCTCAAATGAGATAATGAACATGAAGGTGCTTTAAAGTAGACCATGAAGAGCTATTAAGTCTTAAGTGTGATGTTTGATTAAATCTTTTCATTATGAATCTAAGGGAAACCATTATGATCAGCTGGCTAATTTTGATGATGCTTTTGTATTCCAAGAGATTTCGGTTCTACCCATATCTGTAAGGGAAAATTAAGTCTTTCTTCCTGAAAGACTCCATCAAAATAATAGGCAGTTCTTGATTGTACATGATAGTGAACATCTCATGGAATAGGAGCTCTAATTTTGAACCATAAAATATGGTATACCCTCCCTCCCATGCACACATGTATGCACATACACAAAATTAGAAGGAACTATTTCAAAATAATAGGTTACTCTTGGTGATTTTATTGGTAAGGATAATAATTTAAAATAAAATTTACTACTTTTTATACTTTTCTGTAATAGGGTTAAATAGGGTTAATTGTGGTTGTTTTCAAAGGAGTCAGTAATTAAGAACTCGGATCTCAAAACAAGTCTTTCCCAAGTTTGTTTAATGATTTCATAAGTTGTCTGTGCATAAATTCCTTTGGGTGAACAAACCTCTTTATGACTGGAACTCCTGGGGCTAAATGAAAAAGACTTTATAGTGACTGTCTTAATTTGATTGTTTTCCAGGTGTTAATGCCAAATTTACCCTTGTCTTATGGTTCCTATTTCTTGTCATTGTTTTAAGGTTATATCAGTATCATTCTCAAAAGTCAGGGGTTTCCCTTCGGTGTAGCGTAACCTAATTCTTAAATCAGAGATTTCTTATCAAGAACCTTTTGCTTGTTTTGCTTAATTTTATTTTCTTCATTTCACAGGTTAACTTCTACCAAAAGGTAGATTGAAACAAACAAAAAAAATAGTGAAATGTGTAACTGTTTAATAAGTGATGAAAGATTAGGTGGGAAGGGAGGATAGAGGAAATAATGAACTAAAATGAGATTTTAGACTTAAATCTGAATTTATTATTCATATGCTGCCTGTTAGTGATAATAGATAAGCTAATTTTGTCTTTTGTTAGACGTTGGTATGATAATAATTAATAGAAAAGAATGAAGTTTTTCTTCAATAAACCATGTCGGTTTTAATACTCTTTTCCCTTTATTTTTTGTTAAAAATGCCATACTTAATATTTAGTACTTTAAAAAAAAACATTTTATTATGGAAACTTTCAAGCATGTAAAATATGGAGCAGAGTAGGTAAGAAATCCCTATGGACTCATCACTCAGCTTCCAAAACAAGTATTTTTGCCATTCCTGTTTCCAAAAATTCCCTCACCACACACACTCATTCAGGCACATATTTTTTTTCCTAGATTATTTTAAAGAAAATCTCAAGCACATCATTTCACCTGCCAGAACTTGAGTCTGTAACATTTGACTCTTTATGCCAGTGCATTTGTGAATCTTTGTAGATAATTGTCGGTTTTGAGTTTATAATAACCAAGGAAAAGGTGTAACTTTAGACTGGATTACACTATTGTACATATGGGAAGTCCCCCCACCCCCCCAGATATTTTGCATCTAAAGGTTTTTGTTTGTTTTTTAAGAAACCTTTTACATTATTATGAATTATTGCTCTAAAATACTTTGATACTGGATTGCTTTTACTTCTGGGGTTCCAGAATAACTTACATTTTGGTTCTTTCAGGATAGGTTTTGCTCTTTAGAGATTTAACTGTGTTCTTGTGAATCTGTTAAGACAGAAAGAGGTGCTTTGTATATGAATAGGAATTTTTAAAATAATGTCTGCTTTTGCTCACCTCTCAACCCCCACTCCTCCCCAATTTAACTACTGTCTGCTTTGCAGAGGCAGGGATTTAGAAGTTAATGATGCTCAGGTGTGTGGTTTGGCTGCCCGTAAAGCCCTGCTCAACAAAGGAATGAGGAAGGGACTAAGTCAGGCACCATACATAATCCATAGAGGAAGATACTTTTTCAGATGAAGAAACTGATGCTCAGGAGGTTAAGTGGCATGCCCAAGATCTGAATAGTAAATGGTGAATCTGTTAGAATATAAACCCAGGTCTGTATGATCAAAGTGTTGCTCTTCTTAATCCATCATATGTGTTTTAAGGATGCCTCCATCCTTAACCTACCTTACCAATCTCACCTGGTGCATAGAGACACATGCTTTTACATTTTGAGACTATGCTTTAAAACATGCTTAAGTATGATTGAAAAATTCTGTTGGCACTATATTTTGGACTATGCGTCTTTCAGTACTAAGAATAATAGACATCAAGTACTGATGTAGGAGATTTTCTGATATCGATAATCTTTAAAACTCTTGAGGAAGATACTTTCCCAATTTTGCAAGCTAGAAAACAGGCTACTTAAGTGGCAAAGCTGGGATTCAGGCCCATATCTATTTGTCCTCACTTTTTAAAGCCATACATATTTCTTCTTAAGTCAGTGAATACTATATGGGTGGGAGAATAAGAAAAATGAGAAACTCAAATACCTTGCTATAACACTTACTTAGGAAGTACTCTTTTTTTTT
>JAQZBX010065096.1:0-16368 GCA_029593785.1 Cabassous unicinctus | reverse complement strand
TTTTTTTTAACTCTCTTAGTTTGTTTGTGGATATTTTATACTGACCTTCATAGTTGAAGGGGAATTTTGCTGGATAAAAAATTCTCAGTTGGTGGTTTTTCTCTTTCAGTCTCCTAATTGTATCATACCACTGTCTTCTCAACTCCATTGTTTCTGATGAGAAATCTACACTAAGACTTACTGGTGACCCTTGTATATAATGGTTTATTCCTCCCTTGCTGTTCTCAGGATTTTCTCTTTTCTTTGATATTTGACATTCTGAATAGTATGTGTCTTAGAATCGGCCTATTTGGATATATTCATATTGGGGTACACTGCACTTCTTGCACATGTAAGTTTATTTCTTTTTTGAGAGTTGGGAAATTTTCAGCCATTAGTTACTCAAATAGTCTGTCTGTCCCTTTTCCCTACTCTTCCGGTTCTGAAACTTCCATTACACATGTGTTGTTGCATATTATCTTGTCAGTCAACTCCCTGATTCCCTGGCACTTTTTTCCTATTCTTTTCTCTCTCTGTTCTTTACTTTCTTCAGTTTTAGCTGTTCTGTCTTTGGTATCACTTACTTGTTCTTCTATCAGATGTATGCCTCTAATGTGTTTTTTTATATATTTTTAAAGATACTTAGATTATACAAATGTCATATAAAAAATAAAGGGAACTCCCATATGCCCTGCTCCCCACATGACCCACATTTTCCACATTAACAACATCCTTCATTAGTGAGGTACATTCATTGCAATTAATGAATACATTTTGGAGCATTGCTGCCAAGCGTGGATTAAAGTTTACATTGTAGTTTACATTCTCTCCCACACAGTTCTCTAGGTTATGACAAGATTTATAATGTCCTGTATCTGTCATTGCATTGTCACTTAGGACAATTCTCAAGTCACAAATATGCCCCTTTATTACTCTTGTTTTTCCCTCTCCTTGTCCTCAGATCCTTCAGTGGCCACTGCCCCCACATCAGTGATATGATTTCTTCCATTGCTAGAATCACAATAGGTCTGTAGCAGAATTCCAGTAAGTCTATTAGTCTGTAGTTAATTCCCCAATCCTGAGATTATGGGATGGTGATCTCCTCTCCACCTCTAATTGAGAGGGTGCTGTGATCCCATAGGGCCAATGGATGGAACTCTCTTTCTTGCAGTTGTAGAATCTCTCAGGTACTTGGTATGATAGTTGTCCATCATTACCTCCATGCTAGTTGGCTGGGGTGAGACCAATGTACTCGAGAATAGGTGTTCCAACTCTAATGAGATTGATTTAAGTCACTTTGATATACACCTACCAAATCTATTACTAATTATAGGTTCAAGTAGAAGGACAGAAGAGCCATGTGTACTTAAACCACAACTGAGTCCAATTCTGTCACACTGGGAAACATAATTTCCAAATAGTGCCCACTAGTAAGTTACTGAACTCATGAGCTATCTACCCTACCTATAGTGTCTGGATGACTCCAGAGCCCTCAGGAGCCCTGCTATTTGGGGTAGTATATACTTTGTCTGTCAAAAAGATTCCACTGAGATGTGCATAAATGAAAACTCTGGAATGACCTCCTGACTCACATTGAAGTCTCTTAGCCACATATACTTATCTGTCCTAACCATTTTCACCTTATGGTCAAGATATTTTCCAGTTGCACTGCTAGTTGGGACTTGGTAGTAATCCCTTGGTGCCATGGAGGCTCATCCTTGGGAGTCATGTCCCACACCAGGGGGAAGGTAATGCATTTATAGGCTGACTTTGTCTTAGAGAGAGGATACATTTTAATAACAAGGAGGTTCTCACAAGGTTACTCTTAGGCACCCTATAATACTAGGCTGAGTTTCAATCTCAAAACTATAGGTTTATAAGAAAACTCATCAATATCAAGGGTCCATCAATGGATCATCCTCCTTCACTAGTCACTGCCACTGTTCTCAGGGGATTCTTGCTGTTCCATTAGAGAATGTGGCAGAGCTCTCAAGGATTGGAATTTGACATTCTTTTGGTTATTTTGTGAAACTGCACCCAATGTGACAATGCCTCATGAACACTTAGATACATTTATATGGCTTATAGTTATGCCCTAGACTAATTTACTTCTGTGTATCCATCATCACTTACACCCCACACTAATGATACACTCCTGTCACAGTTGTAACCCTTCTGTGATCCAAAACTTCTTCAAATATGAAGCCAAAAAAATAACCAAATACAATTAAGAAAATGAAATAATGATAGTTTTGAAAGTAAGAAATAAAATACAAACAATAAATATATATATAAAAATAATGAAAAGATATTTTAAAAGTTTTTGACATTATGTCTTTCAACACTATAAGATCTGTTGTCTTGTATGTACAGTGATATTTTCTTCCTTTTATTCCCCCATGTCTTTATTTTTTCATTTTGACTTCAAAGAAGCTTTAGTTTTCAGAAAAGTCACATACAGAATATAGGGGATTCCCATATATCCAACATCCTCCCCCTTTCCACTTTCCCCTATAAGTAACACTTTTCATGTGGATGGTATATTTGTTACAGTTGATGTACAAATATTGAAACATTGTTACTAACCACCCTCAATGATTTACATCATGGTTTACATTTTGGACCATATACATTTATAAATTTTCATGAAATTTAAAGTGGTCTGCACCCATTATTGCAAGATCATTCATTATAATTCCATTGCCCCCAAATAACCCATGTTCCATCTCTTCTATTCCTCCCTCCACCTCTAATATCCATGGCAAAACACCAAGCTTCTCTCCTTGTAGAAAAAGATTCATAGAAATTGTAACAAAATTGAGGGCTTGACATACTGGTCTATCCTACACATTAGGCACTCCCTATGCTCTCAAGAGAGTCCTACCCCTCTGTTTGAGAAGATAGCAAGATTCACAGGATGGGAGTCCCACATCTTCCTGATTATTATGTGGGTCACCACCCAATGATCCAAATAACTATGACAAGATGAACATTGCACACTCCCTAGAGGCTTGCCAGGTGCACCCTGTTCCAAATGTCCTTGGTATCCAACACCCTAAACCAATACCCTTCCACTGCCATATTTGCCAAAGATACATTTCCATCACTGTAGTTTCAACTATGCACCACAAATCCACAGAGTTTGCTGGCTACCCCCCACAACCATCCCCCAGTTCCATAGGCAGCCCAGCCCACCATCCCCATACTCCCCCCTCACAAACTAGCACTGCCTAACCCAATAGGATCACTGCACCACTAGTCATGCTGGTCCACTGCCCAATGACACCGTTCCACCTTATAGATTTTGCCCATATGGTCATTGGCTCACAACCTAATTCTCCCTTTCTGTTTCCTGTAAACCTATCTCCCAGACACTACCTCTGTGAGTCTGCTCAATTTGGTTAGTTCATATAAGTGAGGTCATGTAATATTTGTCCTTCAGTGCCTGGCTTGCTTCACTCAACATAAGGTCTTCAAGATATATCCATTTTATGCCATCTGTTAGTGCTGCATCCCTTCCTACAGGTGAGTAATATTCCGTTGTATGTATATACCACAACTTCTTTATCCATTCATCTGTTGATGGACATTTGGGTTCTTTCTAACTTTTGGCAATACTGAATAATCCCTCTATGAACATTGGTGTGCATATATCTGTTTGTGTCCCTTCTTTCAATTATTCTGGGTATATATACCCAGCAATGGGATTGCTGGATCTTATGGCATTTCAATAGTTGGCTTCCTGAGGAAATGACAAACTGCCCTCCACAATGGCTGCACCATTCTACATTCCAACATCAGTGGATAAGTGTTCCCATTCCACCACATCATCTCCAACAGTTGTAGTCCTCTGGTTTTTTAATAGCCACCAGTCTAATGGGAGTAAGATAGTATCCCATTGTAGCTTTGACTTGCATTTCTCTAATAGGTAGTGATGTTGCACATATTTTCATGTGATATTTAGTAATTTGTATTTCTTCTTTGGAGAAGTGTCTATTAAAATCACTTGCCCATTTTTTAAATGGGTTGTTTGTCTTTTTATTTTTGAGGTGTAAAATTCATTTTTACATGCTGGATATTAGGCCTGTATAGAGCTGCCAATTATTTTCTCCAAGAGTAGGCTGCCTTTTTACTTTCTTGAGAAATTCCTTTGAGGTGCAAATTTTTCAATTTTGAGGAGGTCCCATTTGTCTACTTTTTCTTTCATTGCTTTGGTTGTAAAGTTCATGAAACCATTTCCTAATACAAGATTCTGTAGATGCTTCTCTACATTTTCTTTCAAGATCTTTATGGACTTGGCTCTTATATTTGGATCTTTGATCCATCTTGGGTTACGTTTTGTAAAAGGTGTGAGATAATGTTCCTCTTTCATTCTTTTGAATATGGATTCCAGTTCTCCATGCACCATTCATTTAAGATGACATACTCTTCTATTTGAATGGGCTTGGTGGCCTTCCAAATATCAGGTGACTGTATGTGAGGATCTATATCAGAAATTTTAGTTATGTTTTATTTGTCAGTATGTCTATCCTTGTGACAATACCATGCAGTTTTGACCACTATAGCATTGTAGTACATTTTAAACTCAAGTACTGTGATTCCTCCAATTTCATTTTTCTTTTTCAATATATCTTTGTTTCTTCGGTGCCCTTGCCCTTCCAAATAAATTTCATTGTTAGCTTTTCCAATTCAATAAAAAATGCTGTGGTGTTTTTTTATTGGGATTTTATGAAGTCTGTAAATCAGTTAGTATAGAATAGACATCTTAATTATGTTTAGCCTTTCTATCCATTGACAGGGAATATTCTTCCATTTATTTATATGTTCTATGATTTTTTTTTAACAGTGTTGTGTAATTTTCTCTGTACAAGTCTTTTACATACTTAATTAAATTTATTCCTAGGTATTTGATTCCTTTAGTTGTTATTGTAAATGGGATTTTTTTCTTAATTTCCTCCTCACATTGCTCATTATTGGTGTGCAGAATTGCTACTAATTTTTGCACATTGATCTTGTAAGCTGCCAATTTACCAAATCATTTATGAGTTCTAGAAGACTTGTAGATTTCTCAGGGCTTTCTATGTATAGGATTATGTCATCTGCAAATAGTGAAATTTATACTTCATCCTTTACAATTTGGATGCTTTTTATATCTTTTTCTTGTCTAAGTGCTCAACCAAGAATTTCTAATACAATGTTAAATAAGAGCAGTGAAAGTGGGCATCCTTGTCTTGTTCCCAAACTTAGAGGGAAAGATTTTGTGATTTCATTAGTGATTACTATGTTACTTGGTTTTTCAAATGTACCCTTTATCATGTTGATGAGCTTTCCTTCTACTCCTATATTTTGAAGTTGCTTTTATCAAGAAAGGGTGCATTTTTTGTCAAATGCTTTTCATGCATCTATAGAGATGATCATGTGCTTTTTCCTTTCAATCTGTTTATGTTGTATATTACATTGCTTGATTTTTTTATGTTAGAAACCATTGCTTACCAGGGATGGGACACACTTGTTCATGGTATATAATTCTTTTGATGTATTGTTGAATATGATTAGCAAATATTCTGTTGAGGATTTTAGCATCTAGGTTCATTAGAGTCCTCGGTCTGTAGTTTTCCTTTCTCATGGCATCTTTGGTTTTGGTATTAGGGTGATGTTGGCATTATAGAATGACTTAGGCAATGTTCCCTCAACTTATATATTTTGAAAGATTTGAAGCAGGAATGGTTTTAGTTCTTTCCAGAATGTTTGGTAGAATTTACCTGTGAAGCCATCTTGTCCTGAGCTCTTCTTAGTTGGGAGGATTTTTTTAAAAGATTTATTTATTTATTTACTTTATTCATTTTAACTCCCCCTGTTTGCTGTTTTTGTGTCCATTCACCGGGCAATTCTCTATGTCTGTTTCCTGCCCTCTCTTCTCATCCTTCTCCTCCGTCTTCACCAGGACTTGATCTTGGGGACCTCTGGTGTGGGAGAGAGGCATTCTGTCACCTGTGTCACCTCAGTTCCTGGTTTTTAGGTATGACTCATCTTCACTCTCCCTTGTGCCTATTTCCTCTTATGTCATCATCTTGCTGTGTGGCTTGGCAGGGTCTGACATGCCCACATATGGGCCCTGCTGGCAAGCCCATGCACATGGCCTGGGTGCTCACCCATTCACAGGGCATGACAGCACATGTGCCTTCTATATTTTTCTTTATTTTACCGGGAGGTCCCCGGAATTAAACTCAGCTCCCTTCATATGGGAGATGGATGCCCAATCATTTAAGCCACATCTTCCCCCTAGTAGGGATATTTTTGATGACTAATTCTATCTCTTTATTTCTGTGGTGTCTTTTATGATACTCTTTATTTCTGTGGGATCACTTGTGATATTCCCTTCCTCATTTCTTATTTTATTGATTTGCCTCTTCTTTTTTTCTTTGTTAGTCTAGTTAAGGGTTTGTCAATTTTATTAATCTTCTCAAGGAATCAGCTTTGGCTTTCTTTATTTTTCTAGTGCATTCTTATTTTCAGTTTCACTTATGCCTGCTCTAATCTTTGTTATTTCCTTCTTTCTACATGCTTTGTGGTAAGATTGGTTTTCTTTTTCTAATTCCTCCTAGTGTGCTGTTCGGTATTTGATTTTAGCTCTTTCTTCTTTTTTTTATATCAAATTTATGACTCTAAATTTCCTTCTAAGCTCTGCTTCTGTTACATCTCATAGGTTTTGATATTTTTTGTTGTCATTTTCATTTGTTTCAAGATAAATTTTTATTTCTTTTGCAATTTCCTCCTTGATCCACTGATTGTCTAAGGTATGTTATCTTCCATATCTTTGTGCCTTATCTCTTTTTCTTCCCCTTACTGATTTCCAGCTTTATTCCCTTGTGGTAAGAGAAATTACTTTGTATATCTTTCTGAATTTATTGACAGTTTTTCTGTGGACTAACATGCAGTCTACCCTGGAGAATAATCCATGTGCACTTGATAAAGATGTATATCCCATTGTGTTAGGATGTAGTTTTCTTTGTATGCCTAGTAGGTCCAGATCTTCTAATGTATTATTCAAGGTCTCTGTTTCTTTATTGATCGTCTTTCAAGATGTTCTGTCTAATGGTGATAATGGTGTATTAAAGTCCCCAAAAATAATTGTAGAGATAACTGTTTCTCCACTTAGATTTTCCAATGTGTGCCTCAGGTATTTTGAGGTGACCACATTAGGTGTATAAATATTTATGATAATTCTTTCTTCTTGAGAGATTACGCCTTTTATTAATATATAGTGTCCTTGTCTCTTACAATAGATTCTTCTCTTTTTACCTTTTTAGTTTTTCATACACTCTTCTCTAATTCTCTCCCTCTCCTAATTTTTCCTTTCAACCTACACAACTCCCTTTAGTATTTCTTGAAAAGTGGATTTCTTATTGACACACTCTTTTAATTTCTGTTTACCTGTGAATATTTTGAAATCTACCTCATTTTTATTTTTAATGTCAGCTTTTCTTGGTAGAGAATTCTTGGCTAGAAGTTTTTTCTTTTAACACCTTCACCATGTTTCCATGTTTTCAGAAGAGAAATCAGCACTTAATCTTATCGAGGTTCCCTTGTATGTGGTAGATCTCTTTTCTCTTGCTGCTTTCAGTATTCTATCTTTGTCTTGTGCATTGGGCAATTTTATAAGTATATGTCTAGGAGTAGGCCTATTAGTGTTTATAGTGTTTGAGGTTTCTGCACTTCCTGGACATGTACGTCAATGTCCCTCAATAAAGCTGGGAAATTTTCAGGCATTATTTCCCCCAATACTCCTCATGCCCCCTTTCTCCCTCTTCTCCTTCTGGCATGCCTATAATGCATATGTTTGTGCATTTCATATTGTTTTTCAAATTCCTAAGTCCTGTTGGATTTTCTCTAGCTTTTATCTCTCTGTTCTATCTGTCTGATTTCAGCTGTAAACTCTTCTGTATCACTGATTATTTTCTCTGCATGTTCAAATCTGCTGCTATGTATTTCCTGGTATTTTTTATTTTTTTGCTTTTTTCCATTAATAACCATCAGGTGTGTTTTCCTTTTATGTCTGTTTACAATTTCTTCAGTATGTTCCCCTACTGTCTTCTTAATATCCTTTATCTCTTCCTTTACTTCATTAAGTTGATTCTTGATATTTGTTTGGATATCATTGATTAGTTGTTCCACATTCTGCATCTCCTCCTTTTTTTTAGTTTGTTAAACTTGGTCATGTGTTCCTGTTTTGTAGTATGGCTTGTAATTTTTTGTTGATGCCTGGGCATCTGTTTATCTTGATGGGCTTATCTGGTTGGTTAGCTTCTTTTCCACTCTATGGTTATATTTTGTTCTTTCTTTTTGTGTGGTAAGGTTAATTTTGATACTTGGTTACTCTTATTCTTTATTCTTGCTGGTGTCTGTGTTCCCTTGGAAAAAAAATACTAGGATCAGAGAAATGAGAAGAGATAAGAAGAGAAAAAGGCTAATGGTAATATAATACTAAAAAAGTTAGAAGAGGATCTGTGCAAGAGCTAGGAAACTAACTAATAAGAATGAAAAATCATAAAATATACAAAAAAATGAAAATAAAAGAAGTGGAGTAGAAAAAATAAAACAGATAAAAAAGAGAGAAAAAATAGAATGAATTAAAAGGCCATAGAGATGAGAAGAGAATATAAGGAAAGAAAAAAGGAGAGAGAGGAAAAGTAAAAAAATAGATCAAACAAGAAGTGATGGAATGGAAGAAAAGTAACAGAAGACCAAAAAATGAAGGAAAGTAGAGAAATAAAGTAGGTAAAGAGATAAGTAAAAGTAGACGAAACACCGAAAGGGAAAACAACAAAGAAGAAACACAACAGCAACCAAGAAGCATCCAGCTTTCCTTCTTAGGACGCTAGAGAGCTTCTCAGGCTGCTAGTGCTCAATAATTTAAGACCCTGTATCCTGCCTTCCACAGGTGACTGACCCTGTTTTAGCAAATAAAATAAAAGAAAAAGAAGGAAAAAATCCAAAAAACCCAAAGCAAAACAACAGAAAGTCAGTCTATAAGTTCCCTCTCATGCCAGCTGCATGCCTTAACTATCCCTGGATCCTTTTTCTTAGGCAGTATCAGGATTTTAACCAGTGACCTTCTACATGCAAGTCAGGAATTCTCTCACTGCACTACAGCAGCTGTATAGAATAAATAGGCTTTTGAAAGCTTATTGGGCTCTTCTTGCCTGTTTCCCTTTTGCAAGATGGACTTTCAGTAGTTTTCAGTGGCTGGCCTGGTTATTTTCCTCTCTCTGCCCCCTCCCTGATCAAGTTCCTCTCTCCCAGTGTAGATAGGTGTGACAGCCTGCCTGAGCAGATTCCCCTCTCCGCTCACCATGGGGCAACCTCAGTACTGACTGGTATCCTCCCTGAGAAATAAAGGGTGCTCATGTGTCTAAACCCACGGAAAGGAAACCACTCTCCACCCTTAGCCAGCCATGTCTTCCTCCCAGGGAATACTCCCTCCCACTCAGCTCACTGGTGAGAGCCAGGTGGTCTACAGAGGTTATTTGCCTTGAGGGTGGGGCTTTAGCCACCCACTGTTTCCAGCCACAGGGGAGAAAAACCATGGGTTTTCTTTGTACTCTTTATATCTTTGTCCAGCACCCTCCAGATCAATTCCCTGAAGCTTCTGGCTCTGCAGATTCTCTAAAGAGCTCACTTATGTAATATTTTGCCCATTCTCTACTTTTTCATTGAAAAGCTGGGCAGTGCCTACCTACAATGATGCCATTATCCTGGAAACTCCAGGCTTTCACTTTCAATTTATTGGTAACCTTGGGTCTAAAGTGAGTCTCTTGTTGACAACATATAGATGGCTCCATAATTTCTATCAATTCCAACAGTCTGCATCTTTTGATTCAGTTTAATCTGTTAGCATTCAATGTTATTACCATAAAGGCAGTTCTTATGTCACCTATTTTGACCTGTGGGTTTTATCAGTCATATTTTGTTTTCACCACCCTTTTAACATTTTTAGTTACTTTTACTGATAAAATGTTCATTTCTAGACTCTCTTCCAAGCATCTTTCTCAGTATCTTAAATTCATCATACCACTGCCTTTTTGCCTACATTGTTATTGATGAGAAATCAGCACTTAATCTTATTGGGTATGCCTTGTAGTTTATGCATTGTTTTCCTCTTGCTGCTCTCAGAATTCTCTCTTTGATATAATGATTTGTATTTTTCTTGGAGTTTATCTATTCATATTTATTCTAATGGGAGTATGTTGTGCTTGGACATGGATATCTATATATTTCAAGAGGGTTAGTAAATTTTCTCCCATTTTTTCTTCTTATATTTCTCCCCCGCCCCCTTTCCCTTATCCTCTCCTTCTGGGATAGATGTAATACTTATGTTTACACATCTCTTGCTGTTATTTTGTTACATGAGATCCTGTTCAATTTTTTCTATTTTTTTCTTCATCTGCCCTTTTGTATTTTCACTGTCATAACCCGTCTTCAAGCATATTGAACTTTTCTTCTGCCTCTTCCAATCTACTGTTATGTGCTTCCAGTATATTTTTTAAAAATGTTTTATTTGTTTAATTCCCCCCTCCCTGAGATGGTTCCCTCATCTGTCTGTTCATTGTTTTGTACTTGTGTCAGCTCACTTTGTCTGCTTATCTTCTTTAGGAAGCTTTGGGAACAGAACCCAGGACTTCTCATGTGGGAGGCAGGCAAACGACTGCTTGAGCCACATCCACTTCCCCCAGTGTATGTTTTATATAATTTATTATGCCTTTCATTTCATACAATCTGCTATTTTTATATGTATGCTTCTTTCATTCCCATAGTATTTGCTATTTTTATATGTATGCTTTGAAATTCTTCTTTGTGCTCACCCAGTATCTTCTTCATATCTTTTACCTCTTTAGCCTTCTCATTGAATTTATTAAGATTTGTTTGAGCATCTATGAGTAGTTGTCTCAACTCCTATATGTCATCTGGAAGCTTATCTTTTTGCTTTGAATGGGCCATGTCTTTGTGTTTCTTGGTATGTATTGAAATTTGTTGTCGTTTGTCTTGGGGCCTTCTTGGTGTAGATCACAGGCTGAACACTCAGTCAGGGTTCACTCTAGGAAAGAGTGAACCCAGGGACCTTTCTTTTGCCTATTTTTCAGAGGTCATAGGAGTTAGCTATGAGCAAACACATCTCACAGTGACTCCCAGGGTCCAAGGTCTACAGTTAAACCCAAAATTAAAGGCCCATTAAAAAAACTAGAGACTAATTATTCTGTGATTTGCCAGAAATTAGCTTCAGGGAGCTACCAATGGTGGGAATCATGCCTTGCTATCAAATACATTTTCAGTTTCTAAGGCATTCTAAAACATATCAAACACCTAAAATGACAAGAGCAGTAGTTGGAAGATTAAAGGCATTTCTAATTAAAAGGAATTAGCTAATGGTCTAAGGAAATGATACAATGGGTAATAGCTATTCTGAACTCACAGAGAGGGCCAGGTAAACTCTTTTACAACTTAGGCCACATGCAGAGTCAGGTCACAAGGACTTTTTCACCTGCCACCTAGAACTTCCTTGGATCTACATGGCATGGAGGATCACTCCTACCACCTTTAAACAGGAAGTCAGAAGTCTAGGCCGACTGAGTTTATGTCCTGTGGGATCCTATCCAGAAACCCCTTTAAAATGGAAGCCTAAAATTCCTTCTAATTAAAAGGAATTCACAGGGAGGGCCTGATAAACTTCCAACAGACTACTGCTTCATTTAGGCCACATACTCAGTAAACTCTTAAGGATGATTTCACCAACCCCCAGAACTTCCTTGGATCTACATGGCCTAGGGGCTTTCAATTACCACCTCTGAAGAGAGAGCCAGAAATCTGGACAGACTGAGTTTTTGTCCTGTGGGAACCTATCCAGGAATGCCTTTAAAATGGCAGAAATAAAAGAGTGCACAGACAAGCCTTAATTAAAACTCTCCACTCTCTGGTGGGGTAGGGGAACACCACTTGCCTGTCTCCTGGCAATGTCTTGCGAAATGAAGCTGAGGAAGTGTTGGAATCTTATAGGTTATTGACTATGTTGCCTAAAAGAATTTAAGAACATGCCAATTGAGTTAGGCCTGTAAAACGAATTTATTGGGAAATGGAGGAAAAGAACAGAGCTTCCTAATTAATGGGAAAGAAGGATGTAAATATGTGCTGAGATTTGGTGTGGGATCCTCTAGGCAGAAAAAGCCTCTTTCTTCTTTTTTAAAGTAAACATTGAGGGCTATATATTTCCCTCTCAGCACTGCCTTTGCTGTGTCCCAGACGTTTTGACATATTATGTCCTTATTTTCATATATCTCAAGATATTTGCATAATTCTCTTGCAATTTCTTCTTTGACCCACTGATTACTTAAGAATGTATTTTTGAACTCCTTGTATTTATGAATTTCCCCCTTTTCTGTCCATTATTGCTTTCCAGCTTCATTCTGTTATGATCAGAAAAAGCATTTTGTATAATTTCAATCTTTTTCTATTTATTGAGACTTGTCTTGTGACTCAACATATGATCTATCTTGGAGAATGATCCATGGGTTCTTGTAAAGAATGTATATTCTGTTGTTTTAGGGTGCAATGCTTTATAGATATCTGACAGACCTAGTTTATTTACCATATTTTTCATGATCTCTATTTTTTTATGTATCTTCTGTCCAGATATTCTGCCCAATACTGAAAGTGGAGTATGGAAGTTTCCAAGTATTATTGTAAAGACATCTATTTCTCCCTTCTGTTTTGCCACTGTGTGTTTCATGTACCTTGGGCCACACAGTTTACGTGCCTAAATATTTAGTATAGTTTCTTCTTCTTGGTGAATTTTCCCTTTTATTAATATATAATGCCCTTCTCTACCCTTTATAACCATTGTGTTTTTAAAATCTATTATGTCCAATATTAGTATCACTATGATAGCTTTTTTTTTTTATTACTATTGTCATGGAATATCTTTTCCCACATTTTCAGTTATAACCTAGTTTTGTCCTTATGTTTAAGGTGAGATTCTTGTAGGCAACATATAGATGTCTAATATTTTTTTGTCCATTCTATCAATGTATGTCTTTTGCTTGAAGATTTCAAACCATTAGAATTCAATGTTATTATTGTAAAGACATTACTTACTTCATCCATTTTGTCCTTTGGCTAACTCTTGTCATATCATAGTTTTGTCTTTTTATCCTTTAGTTTACCCTTCCTAAGAATCTTCATTTCTACACTCTTCTCCAAGTCTTTTGCCCTTGTTTTTCCTTTCAGGCTGTAGCACTCCCTTTAGTATCTTCTGTCATTCTGGTCTTTTGGTAACATATTATCAGTTTTTCTCTGTGAATACTTTGAACTCACCATCATTTTTGAAGGACACTTTTGATGGATTCAGATTTCTTAGCCACCAGTTTTTCTCTGTCAATTCCTTAAATACATCAAGCCATTTTCTTCTCACCTCCGTCATTTCTTATGATTGGTCATCACTTATTCTAATTGAGGCTTCCTTGTAAGTGATGCTTTTCTTTTCTTGCATTCAGAATCTTCTCTTCGTCTATGATATTTGTCATTACGAATACTAGTTGTCTCAGGATGTGTCTATTCAGGTTTTTTCTGTTTTAAGTTCATTGTCCTTGGATATTGATATTTTTTCTGGCTTTCATAAGGGTTGAGAAGATTTATTCATTATTTCCCAAAATATTCTTTCTGCTACTTTTCCATTCTCTTCTTCTGGGACACTAATTGTGTGTATGTTTGTGCATTTCTTGTCATTCAATTCCCTGTACCATTTTTCCATTCTCTTTTTTTGCTCTCTTGTCTTTTCCAGTTCATATGTTTTGTCTTCAAAATCACTAATCTGTCTTCAAGCAATTCAAATCTGCTCTTATGTGTCTCTAATGTATTTTTAATCTTGTCCATCATATCTTTCATTCCCCTAAAGCTCTGTTACTTTTCTTTGCAGGCTTTCAGATTGTTCTTTATGCTTACCCATTGTCTTCTTGATTTCCTTTATCTCTTAGTCATATTTTCTTTCAATTCTCTCAATTGACTAAAGAGAGTTATGTGATTATCACTGATTAATTTTCTTAAATCCTGTTTCTCTTCAGGATATTTACTTTATTCCTTTGGCTGGGCCATTACTTCATTTCCTAATATGGCTTGTAATTTTTTGCTGACATGTAGGCATCTGAATATGTTGTTGAATTTATTCTCATGGTCAATTTCTTTCTTGCCTTTTTTTTAACAGCTCTTCTTTGATATATGGTTCAATTCAATATCAACTGATTTTAAGTCTTTAAAACTGCATGGCTTAACTTATCAAAATCATGCCAGGGACTCACTAACGGAATGTAGACTTTCCTCCAGGAGTTGGGGTACAGAGAAACACAAAAGCAGTTTTGTCCGTGCAATTTCCAGATTGGAAAGCAGATGGTACTCATCACTATACTTTTTCATGGAGGTGTTTCACTCTCTATTTTACTTTATTTTGGTGTGTCCAGAGCTGAAATTCAAAGCAGTCTTTGCTTGCTGAATTCACTGAAGAGAAGCCCCCTGATTCTCCCTCCATTTTCCCAAGTAACAACTTACAGGTATCTGTTCCCACCTTGGTTGGCTACAGTGAGATTTGGGTGTTACTGCAGCCTAATATATTTGGTGTGTGGGAGGGGACCCCTTCCCAACCACTGTGAGGTTTGGTAACTCACCTTTATTGTTTTTTGTTGTTCATCTCTCTGACCCACAACATCTTGGACTTTTGTAGTACTGTCCTGATCTGCTGAGCTCCCACACAAGTCCCTCAGATAACTTTTGGCTATTTCTCTATTGTTTTTTGAGCTAGAACTGAGCCCTGCCTGCCTACTCAGACACCATCTTCCCAGGATACTATATTTTATTTCTAATCCCAGTCTACCTCCAGAGAATTCAAACTCTTTGCCCATATAGAACCAGTACATCTGGTTCCCTGTTGAATCTCCAGGACTTTGAATATTTCCTGTTACAAAGAATGAACTGTAAAATATTTATTGGAGTAATTAATAAAGTAGTCTTTCAGTGATCCTTCTCAATTACCTTACCTCTTAATTTTCCATTCTCATAAGAGGACTTTAACTTCTTAATTTTCTTGAAAATCAAACCAAGGTGAACAGAATGCATCTCATTGAATGAAACCCTGATTAAAACTAGTGTCTGCAGTCTGTGCAATCAAGGCTTTCTCCCTGGAAGGGATCACTCATTAGATTTACTAAATGTGTTCCCTATACAAAGGGGATACAAAAAGGGGTTGTATTTTCCCATAGATAAATAAGCTGAACAGCACAGAACTTTGGGAGAAGAGCAAAGTATGGTTTTTCTCTTGAACTTGCCTCAGAATTGAATAGACCACAAGGTGGCTTCTTATTTTTTGTTTTCTTGGGAGTTCTCCAAATTATGAGATGTGACCTGGCCTTTCCCCATTACGATTTATAAATACTGTCAATTTTCATTCATTGATTTTATCAAAATACTATCCTAAATTTTTTAAATTTTATTCATAAGTGATTTTTACTTCTCCAGTTATTAAATTCTCTTACCAATTGAGGTCAATCTTTTTCAATGAGTTGCAATTAGGGGCTTTGTCCTCACCTCCTGCTTGCTCCTCAGTGCACTCGGATATGGCTTACACATTCTGCAATTACATGCACTGTCCTTGAGAATCTGCTTATATCCATCTCAATGAAACTACTAAAAGCATCTTCACCTTACAAGAATCCTCAAAAAATTCCCTGGTTTCCTCCATCTATCATCCATTTTTGTCCTGGTCTCCTATATCACAGCACTCTCTTGGATTTTTCTGTCCCCACATTACATATTTTCCAGCTATTTCTGAAATATTAAATGTCAAAATTCATTACAACATAGTCCCAGTTCTTCCTTTATTTCTTTCTACCTAGGCAATATCTCCCATTCCTTTGACTTATTTATCATCTATGGTTATGGAACTTACAAATTCCTGTCCAAATATCACACCTGAGTTACAAACCTGAAAATATATTCTGCACTGAGATTCTCATTATTTTATCATCAGTCATATGGATGGACTCACCACCTTTTGAAAATCTTGCCCTTTTTAAATAATCCAAATCAGATTGAATGAAATTTCCTGTCATGCAGTTGCTCAGTAAAGACACTTTGGTGTTATTCTTTAAAAATATTGGTATTTCTATGAGAGATTTCATATCTTCAAAAATGAAATAAATCTAGATCATGTATCAAGTAACCTTGCATTTTTTCTTTTAAATTGTCTCTTCTTAAGTGACTTTTAAAACCCATAAGGCCAGATTGTATGTTTTATTTGCTAGCCAAGCTCAGAGTTGTCTTCCAACATCAATACATTATTAAAAAAAAAAA
>JAQZBX010065095.1:0-16376 GCA_029593785.1 Cabassous unicinctus | reverse complement strand
GGAAAATTTTTGGCAAAGGGTGGTGGTGATTGATGGTAGCACAAACTGAGAATATAATTAATATCACTGAATCGTGTATTTGAACGTGGCTAACACTGAAAATGTTACATTGTATATATGTTACCACAGTAAAAATTTAGAAAACCCCAAACCAGAAAAACCCCATAGAACTGTACAGCACAGAGTAAACTCTAATATAAACCATGGACTTTAGTTTTTTAATGTAAAGCTAATAATATTGGTTCAGTAATAGTAACAAATGTACCATACCAATCAAAATGTTAATAATAGGGAAAACTCTGTGTGAGGGTGGGGGTGGGAAGGAGGTGGTATATGGAAAGTCGGTACTTCCTGCATAATTTTCTGTAAACCTACAATTTTTCTTTTAAAAAAAAGTCTATTAAAACAAAACAAACAAGCAAACAAAACCAACACTCAGAGCTCTAGAGCTGTGGTCTCCTCTCATCTGTAAAAATGTTTGAGCATACCTACACCCACATATTCAGCATTAGATCTATTTATTTTTTAATCTCTTTTTTTAGGAGGTCTCAGGGATTGAACCTGGGACCTCGTACATGGGAAGCAGGCACTCAACCACTGGGCTACACCTAGGTCTATTTCTAAATTATGCCCATGTATTTTTTGTACATTATAAAATGTACCCAAAACATAAATTTAAAGGGATGAGGAGCGGAACATATAAAGAGCAGTTCTAATATTTTCTTTCCTAGAGGATTATGTCATGCACCTGCTGGGTGTGTTTTCCCTGCTTGGAAGGAAAGCCACTGTTCAGCAGGTGAGGTGAAGCACGGTAGTCCCTTCTTTGCCACAGGTTCTGCCTCTAATTCATATTGTTCCTGGAAGCAGGGATAGTTCCAGGCACTGCTGGAAATAGAGCAAAACAAGTGCTATCTTCTGGACACAGGAGATCGAATCCAGAAGCTGTTATCAGCCAACACTACTTTTTATGTCACCTATTAGTAATATCGGTCCTCTACTGACAACCGAAGACTGTCCTTTGTTCTACAGAGATAACACTACTGACCCAGTGAAGCTCCAGGCAGCACTTCTCCTAGCAGCTTGGTGAGGGCGAGATAGCATGTTTGGTTATGTGACGGGAACAGACCTGCCAAGTTGGATCTGTCCTGTGACACTGCAGCAACATCAGCAGAGGTAGCAGAAGAGTTAAAGTAGATTTATTTGTTTTTTTGTTTTGTTTTGTTTTGTTTTTTAAGGTACTGGGACAGGGAATTGAACCCAGGACCTCGTATGTGTGAAGCCGGTGCTCAACCACTGAGCCACATCAGCTTCCCTGAGTTGGTTTTTTCATTTGTTGGCTTGTTGTTTGTTTTTGTTTTTAGGAGGCACCGGGGACTGAACCGGGGACCTCCCATGTGGGAAGCAGGCGCTCAACTGCTTGAGCACATCTGTTCCCTAGCCTTTATTCGCCCCCGCACCCTGCCAAGATGGCTCCCTCATCTGTCTGTTCGTTGTCTGCTCGTCTTCTTTTAGGAGGCACCAGGAACCAAACCCGGGACCTCCCATGTGGTAGGCAGGCACCCAACTGCTTGAGCCACATTCGCTTCCCCTGGCCTTTATTTTTAAAGTGAGAAACAGGGGAAGAAAGTTGATCAATCAACATTTGTAGATCTTCTGGTATTAAAATTTAAGTATAGGAAGGACCAAAGAAATAAAAATGAAGTTCAGAATCTTTCCATCATTTGTTTTCTTTCCTTGCTAGATTTTTACAATTTCAGCAGAAGTCATTGGGGGTGTGGGGCTGAGATAAACAAATTTATGTAGACTGCAGTCTACAGTCAGGTATCAGCCAGGAGAGGGAAATGGCACCTGGATTTCGTAGGACTGTTTCCCGTCCCCAGTCCTCTACATCACGCCCCGACTACATTTATGTGTCATCTTAAATGCAGCCCAAACTGCACGTCTGGATCCACTCCCATAGCCTGGGCAACAGCAGCCACATCGCTAGAGCCCAGGGCTCTAAGGACAGAGAAGGTTGAGGTGAATCCACGGTCTGCCTGGTCCCTCCTGAGTCTCCTTCCCAGTAGTTTAGGCTGGACCACACCTGAGCCTTCGGGAGCTCCCTTAGCCTCTCGGGCATGTGTCACGAATCAACGACGGCACCAGTGGCTTCTCCCTGGGGCCCCTCGTGTTCTCGGTGGCATTCCTAGGGTGGGGAAAGACCCACCAAAGCACAAGGGGCATGTGGATCCCATCATACCACAAGGACAGGGTGAGATGGAAGAAAGAAGAGGATTGCACTGAGAAAGCACACCTGAGCATCGGGCTGCACGAGGGTATCACTCTAGGGAGCAAATCTTAGGCGTCAGGAAGCTGGAGGATAGGAATGTGGGATAAAAAGAGGTTTTAATAGCTGCATGTGGAGTGATAAGACAGGAGAAAGATACCACAGAGATGCCTAGCTACGAAAATGATAGCTGTGGGAACCTTAAAGCGGATGAGATGAGAAGTACGGAATCAGCAGAGAAAGCTGGCAGGAAGTAGCTTTCAAAAATTTTCAAAAATCAAAGTAGCTTTGATTTTTGACTGGAGTGAAAAATCAAAACATCCCCTGGTCTGTGGTTTTGAATGAGCTTTCTTAGATCGTGAGGCCATCTGGCACCATTTCCACATTCAGGTACTTTGTCATGAAGAAAATAAGCAGGTTTTGGAAAGAAATGACCCAACCTGAGGAAGTGGTACTGACTAGATCTCCAGGGCAAATCAAAAGCAGAAAGCTCGCTTTTCTCAAAAGCTTTGAAGAGAAAGTCTCAAAAATTCCCATAGGACAAATGTTCTGGAAGGAAGAACAATTTGTCTTCACGGAGAAAATGTGAAGTCACTTTGTTAGACTGGAAGTTTGTGTTCTGCTGCTCTGAACTTAATCGCTAGTCCATTACCTTCTATATATCTAGGAAAATGAATGTGGAACCCATTCTACACACATGCTCTTAGCTCCCAAATGCACTTACTTCTCATCTATCCTATTATCTCCGAAATGGCAGAGCCATTCCTTTGGATGCACTGAATGAACTGAGAGATTTCCTCTTCTTGGACAATTGACTAGAAGCAATTATCTGGTTGTTCCCTTTAACTGAATGGTTGACAGAACTAACCTGGTGTGGTCATATTTTACAACACTGGGAAACTACAAACTCACAGACTATAGGTTGCATTTGGCCCCAAAAAATGTTGTGCTTGGCCCTTGTAGGATTATTGCTGTTAGAATGTGAATATTTACGGAACACTCTCCTGGTGCCACAGGCCTCACCACTCCCTATTATATTAAACTCCGCCCACTTCAATATTTATCTTCTTTTCTTAGCAGTGAAACATGTGTTCCCTGTTCTACATACAATGCATAAACTGCATCATCCTGCTTCTTTTATTTCAGTAATGTACTCAAGAGACTCACTGGTTTATTACATGACTGATACGGCTCCAACGTTTACATTACAGCTCTCACAAATTAAAGAAGGCTATTGATTCCCTTATCGTCCATCTCAATACCCTCTGAGATTATCCATATTTGAGTTTGGATGCAAAAGCTGAGACTCATAAGCCACAGGGCCTTTCATAATTCCTTTAAATTTAAATAAGGAATGCTAATCATAGATCATTAGTGTCTTATTCATCTTTCCATTCCTAGTATCTAGCGCAGTGCCCAACACTTAATAAAAATTTGTGGAATAGAAAGGTTTTAATCTTCAAGTTAATAGGTAAAGCTCATAGAAGGGTTTATAGCAGTTAAAATTCGGACTCCGCCGGAAATCTTTTTCATAACTATTAATGGTTACAGACCTCAGCTCATTCTTAGTTGATGCATTTAAAGATATTTAAATACCAGGTGCTACAGCCAGACCAATCCCAACCCATGAGCTAAGTTAAGAAGACCCTGTTTAAGAAACAGTACTCTACCGCCAGCCACTGTTACAGTTGATTACACCAAGGACAGACACCTGACCCAACCTGGGCCAAGCAGATTCTCTCTTGGGAGTTTGGAATTGAAATAGCAATTCCTACCATCTGGCTTGACCATTTCCTTGAGTTGAAATGGAGTGACCTGGGGAACCAAGTGGCCATTTTATGGCTCTTAGAAGCAGTGAGAGCTGGTCAGCAGAGATAGAGCTGCCTGGCAGAGACACAAGAACAAGCAGTCCTAGAAAGAGAGAGAAAGGAAGAGCGAGAAGTCGCCACCTTCTTTCAGTTCCTGTTTGGTACGTCCTGCCCTCTGGGTCTAGGGAACATACAGTGTCCTCTCCGTTAATGTCCTGTTTTGCTTCTGTTACTTGGAACCAAACAACAAACAGACACACCTGGAGTATAGAAAAGTCCATCTACAACTTCACGGGTTAGTGTCTCATTGACAGGAGAATTCCCAGCTGGGACATTTAATACCTTAAGGGAAAAACAGAGTTAATGGTTCTGAGATGGCTGTGAATCCATGCAAATCCTTATAAATGTTTTAAATGCATTTTTAAAGCTGAGTTTATTGAAGTATGATTTACATAAAATAAAACTTACCCTTTTTAGTTATACTTTTTGACAAGTTTTGACAAGTGTGTATGTTCATGTAACCACCACCACTGTCAAGAAATAGAATTTTTCCATTACCTCGAAGTTCACTTGTGGTTCTTAGGAGTCCATCTCCTCTCCCCTGCCCCCATTTCTGGCCCTTTGCAGTCACTGATCTGATTTCTATCCTGATAGTTTTTCCTTTTCCAAAAGGCCACATAGTGACACTACACTGGGCACTGCCTTTTATTTATTTATTTATTTTTGGTACCAGGGCTGAGGATTGAACCCGGGACCTTTTATATAGTAAGCCGGCGCTCAACCACTGAGGCACTTCGGCTCCCTTGAGTTGGTTTTTTCATTCGTTTGTGTTTTTTGGTGGTGGTGGTGTTTTTAGGAGGCACCGGAGACCCAACCCGGGACCTCCCATGTGGGAAGCAGGTGCTCAACCCCTTGAGCCTCCTCTGCTCCCTGCACTGCCTTTTGCATCTGGCTGTTTTCACTGGACACGATGCTTTTGAGATTGAGCCATGTTGTTGCATGGATTGATAGAATGTTTCTTTTTATTCCCTTTTATGGTATGTACTACAAATTGTTTCTCCATTCACCACTTGGTGAACATGTGAATTGTTTCATTAACAAATGGTGGTCTATTACTAATTTTAATTTACTCTGTTGTGCACTATAAAGCTCTTTAGGATCACTCTTCCTCTCCATTTCAATGTGCCATGTGTAAATTTGTAATGTCTTTCTATAAATAGGAGCTAAAGGACCGTTTTTGTTTTCTTCTCTGTCAGGTCTAACACCCAAAGGTTGAACTAACTCTCTTTCTCTCCCTCTCTCTCTCTCCCTCTAACACACACACACACTTCCACGTCAGAGGGGTGTTGCTCTCTTCTCCTCTTATCCAAAAGCCCAAGGGGTGGGATCTCTTTTAAAAGACATCTATTATTTTGCTCTCGGCCTTCGGTGCCTCAGCAGAACCTAAGAAGGGGTTTGCATCGTTACCGCCTTTTTCCCTTGCGATCAAATGATTCTGACTCAGATTCTAAAGACACACTATGCGAGTTCTCTGCCTTTTGTGCCTCTTACTAAAACCAACACCAAACAGCACCTAGCAAAGTTCTTTTTTTTAAAGATTTATTTATTTATTTATTTATCCCCCCCTTGCTGCTTGTGCTCGCTGTGTCCATTCGCTGTGTGTCTTCTCCGTGTCTGCTTATCTTCCCCTCGCTGTGAGGTCCCGCTGCATCAGCCCCTTGCGCCGCGCGGGCCGGCCTGCCCTCACAAGGAGGCCCCGGGAAGCGAACCCGGGGCCTCCCATATGGTAAACGGGGGCTCTATCGACTGAGCCACTCCCGCTTCCCCTAGCAAATTTCTTGACCCAGACATTTAATCCTTACCCACAGAAATAAATTAAATTAATTGCCTGCTAAACTCTAGGTTCTATTCAGTGCTCATAATTACTCAAGGAGAAGCCATTCAACAGATTAAATGACTTCACTCTTCTTATTTCCCCCCAAATACTTCCTCTTTCTGAAAATCTATTTTTTTTTTTTGTAGAGTCTTAATGATAGATAAAAAATATTGAGCACTGTGCTAAGTATTTTTCATGGATTTTAAACATTTAATCCTTACAATACCCTTTGAATTAGAATCTATTATTATAGATAAGGAAATGAAAGCATAGAAAGTGAAGAAATTTGCCCAGGACGACAAAGCTAGCAGAATCAGGATTCGAACAGAGGCAGAGTGACCTCTGAGTGACCTTTTGGCTTCTACACACTCCTTTTTCTTTTCCACTGTTATTTTCAGAGCTTTTTCTTCCTGCAAACAAAGTTACCCCTCAATTTTGTGGTGAGAATGGCCATTGACAAGGGCATATATTCCTCTCCTGTCAAGCACCTTCTCATTTCTGAGCATGAGCTCACAACTCTACGTGAATTAACTGTACATTTAATGTCACTCAGTCCCCCACCCACCCCCACACTGGGCATCTCCATCTGGGATGCTCAGCTACTGTTGACTCTTTTTTTCCTTTTTCTTCTTCAAGATTTTTATTTATTTATTCCCCACCCACCCACCCTCGTTGTTTTTGTGCTCGCTGTCTGCTCTTTATGTGTTCTTCTGTATCTGCTTGTCTTCTCTTTAGGTGGAACCGGGAACCAATCCTGGGACCTTCCGGAGTGGGAGAGAGGCACTCAATCTCTTGTGCCACCTCAGCTCCCTGGTCTGCTGCATCTCTTATTGTCTCTCCTCTGTGTCTCTTTTTGTTGCGTCATCTTGCTGCGCCAGCTCTCTGCATGGGCCAGCACTCTGCATGGGCCAGCATTCCACGTGGGCCAGCTCTCCGCTCAGGCCAGCTCGCTGCATGGACCAGCTTGCCTTTCACCAGGAGGCTCTGGGAATCGAACCCTGGACCTCCCATATGGTAGACGGGAGCCCAATCGCTTGAGCCACATCCATTTCCCTGTTGACTATTTAGCAGAAAGGGCATAAACAAGATGACAGCCCTTAGATCAGCAATTACCATGGGCAGGACCAGTCAACCTTTATATCCTTTCTTCTGGATCTACTGTATCCAAAATGGTAACCACTAGCCAGGTGTGGCTATTTAAGTTTAAATTAAGAAAAATTAAAATTTTTTTCCCTCGGGTGCACTGTCCACATTTCAAGTTCTCAATAGCCACTGTATTGGACAGTGACTAGTGGCTACTGTATTGGACAGAAAAGAGAGAGAGCATTTTTCTATCAGTTCAGAAGGTTCTATTGGACAATGCTGATGTAGGCTATGAGTCGAGGGATCAGAATAAAATTTGCTGTATCTGTTGTATGCTGGTCTTCTCTTTTTTTAAGGAGGCACCAGGAACTGAACCTGGGACCTCCCATGTGGGAGGGAGGCGCCTAATCATTGGAGCCACTTCTGCTCCCTGCCTTGCTGTGTCTCTCATTATGTTCTTCCTCCTTGTGTCTCTTGTTGCGTCATCTTCTTGCGTCAGCTCGCTACGCCAGCCCGTTGTGTCAGCTCACTATCTTGCTTGTCTTCTTTAGGAGGCACCAGGAACCAAACCCAGACCTCCCATGTGGCAGGTGGGAGCTCAATCACTTGAGCCACATCTGCTTCCCAACATGTATTTTCATATATGAGATTATAGTTTATATTTGGTTCTGTAACCGATTGCTTTTACTTAATATTTTCTGGACATAGGTCACTGTCAATATATAAAGATCAAATCTACCTTTTTTTGCAAGCATAGCACAATGTTTCACTGTAAAGATGTCCCATAATTTATTAACCAGTCCCTTATTAATGGATACTTAAATGATTGCTTTTGTTGTTGTTGTTGCTATAAACAAAATTACAGCAACATAACATATCCTTGTACATTTATCATTATTTATTTGACCTATCAGTTCCTCAGGATAAATTACTGGGAGGAATTTAAGATAAATTTCTGAATCAAAGGATATGAATATCTAATATTTAAAATCACATTGCCAGATTGCCCTCCAGAAAGGTTGTGGCATTGATATTTTCTCTAACAAAATATGACAGTGCTTATTTTCTCACACCACTGAGCACTATTAATCTTTTATATCTTACCCAATTTCATATGTGCAAAAGATATTGCAATGCTATTTTAATTTGCATTTCTTTCAATGCTATTTTATTAGCTTCTTTTCATTTGCTTACTGGATATTTATGTTTCTCCCATGACTTGGATGTTCATAACCTTTGCCTGGTTTTCTAGCTGGTTATTCATCCTTTGCTTATTGATTTGTAAGGGGTCTGCAAGTAGTAAGCATATTAACATGTTATCTGTCACGTGTGTGGTCAGTCCTTTTTCTCGGTTTGCAACTTGTCTCAAAAATACTTATCGTCTTTTTTTATACAAGAATTTTATTTTTTTAAGTGGTAAAATAAATATCTTCCTTTATAATTTCTAGAGAAGTCACTTTTAAGCCTAGAACTGGAAACACCTCTGAGACCAAGCACTTGTAAATGATTTTGACTTTACCAACGTCACAAGTCATATCCTGTTTTTTTCTACCATCAAAACATCTGATAGAGTTGTGTATCGTTGGCAAAATAATACCCTACAAAGGAGAGGTACAGGAAACTGCATTTCTGAGAATTTAGCAAGCAAGCAAGGAGGGAGGGAGGGAGGGAGGAAGAAAAGAGAAAAGAAAAGTAAAGAAAAGAAAGGAAAAAAAATATTCAGGTTGAGGCAGCAAAGACAGATGCTAGCATCCTGTTGACTGAGTGCTACAAGGTCCCATGAGGAATTTCCAAGGTGAACCAGGGTTGGCCAGGCCAAACATGCCACACCATTGCTTTCCCACCAAATGGAAAAGGCCCTCTTTTATTACATCCTTCAGAATTTGGTAAGTGAAGATTCCACTTGTAAACAAGCTTTCATTCCACTTACAATTTAAGCCAAGTTTTACATATTTGACCTGGAAATGCTTTGGCTCTATTCCCATGCCTGTCTTAAAACCTGTCTTTATATGGTGGATGTTTTTAATGACCATTTGGGCTGCAGTAACAGCCACATAAAGTCCAGAATGCAATGATCATGTTGAAAGCCAAAGAGATTCCCGAACCTTGGCTTAAACCTAAGGCCCTGATACTAAGGATGTAAATAGGATGTTCAAATATAATTATTCCATTTAAAAGCAAATGTAGGAAGAAGATGGTAGCGTAAAACACTCCAAAGTGAAGTTCCCCTCCCCCAGAGTCTTTGAAGAACTAGCAAAAATTGGCAGAGCACCCCAGAAAACAGTTAAAGGGTTGCAGTAACTGTGTGCATGCTGAATCAAGAAAATCCGGCTTTAAAACTGGTAAAAGAAGCTCATGGTGCCCTCGTTGGCTCTTCCTCCATACCCTCCCTGGTGCAATGTGGAGCCAGCCTGCACATTGTGGGTCCCAAGTCCTGTTCTGGAGGCAGAGTAACCCTATGTGCATACTGAGGTGCTTGTATGTCAGTGCCAGTCTATCAGGTGGTAGCATGAAAGACTGAACCAAGAAATTCATCTTGGGTTTGCTTGCCCTCCTAGAACTTTCTTTGGAGGTAGAAGCAGCTTGTTGACAGCTAAAGCAATGTAAGAAACCACCAGCCAATGAAGAGCCAATTTGCAAAGACTGTGAAAGGTGTTTTTTCTGCTGGTTGGTTTCTTTTTTGTTAGCTCCTGACACCTAAGGAAACCTCTGTCATATAAATTGCTGGATACAAACTTAAGGACCATATAGCTCAGGGACTAAGTCCCAGAGTAATACTTTAAAATATTAAATGTACAGTGTGCAATGAAATATTACAAGACAAAAACAAAAAAACAAAAAAAACAGGATATTATGGCCCATCCAAAGGAACAAAGGAAAATCTAGAAACTATCAATGAAGAAAAGACTTTGAAAATACTGGGCAAAGACTCTTGAAAAGAACATCTTCAATATGCTCAAGGAGATAAAGGAAACCATGGAGAAAGAACTAAAGAATATCAGGAAAGTCATGCATGAACAATATTGGAATCTCAATAAAGAGATAGAAATTTTAAAAAGGAGCCAAAGAGAAATACTGGAACTGAAGACCACACTAACTGAAATGAAACATTCCCTAGAGAATTTCAAAAGCAGATTGGAACTGGCAGAAGAATTAGTGAACTCAAAGGCCAGACACCTGAAATGATTCAGACTAAAGAGCAGAAAGAAAAAAGAATGAAAAAAGTGAACAGAGCCTAAGAGAGCTGTGGGACCCAAACCAACGTACACATATACACATTATGGGAGTCCCAGAAGGAGAAATTTATAGAAAATTTATCAAAAACATGAATATGAACATTCAAGAAGTCCAACAAACCTCAAAGAGGATAAACTCGAAGAGAACAATGCCTAGACACATAGTAGTCAAACCATCAAATGTCAAGGGAAAAGGAAAGAGTTCTGAAAGCTGCAAGAGAAAAGGAACACATTATATACAAAGGGGTCCCACTAAGATTAAGTGCTAATTTCTCATCAGAAATAATGGAGACAAGAAGGCAGTGGGAAAAAGTATTTAAAGTGCTGAAAGAAAACAGTTGCCAACAAAGAATTTTATATCCAGTGAGACTGTCTTTCAAATGAGGGCGAGATTAAGACATTTGCAGATAAACAAAAACAGAGGGCGTTCATCACCACTAGACCTACCCTCCAAGCAATGCTGAAGGGAGTTCTTCAGGGCCTTGTGTTAGAAAATGGTTTCTTAGACTTTACACCAAAAGCACAAGTGACAAAAGAAGTAATAGATAAATGGGACATAATCAAAATTAAAACCTTTTGTGCACCAAAGGACTTCATCATAAAAGTGAAAAGATAACCTACAGAATGGGAGAGAAATATTTGGAAACCACATGTCTGATAGAGGTTTAACATCCAGAATACATAAAGAACTCCTATAACTCAATAACAAAAAGAAAACAACCCGATTTTAAAATGATCAAAAAACTTGAATGAACATTGCTCCAAAGAAGATATATAAATGGGCAATAAGCACATGAAAAGATGCTCAACATCATTAGCCAATAGGCAAATGCAAATCAAAATCATAATGAGATACCATTTCACACCCACTAGAATGGCTGCTATTTATAAATGGAAAATAATAAATGTTGGAGAGGATGTGGAGCAATAGCAACACTTGTTCATTGTTGGTGAGAATGTAAAATGGTGCAGCTACTGTGGGAAAAAGTTTGGCGATTCTTCAGAAAGTTAAGTATACAATTACCATATGACCCATCATTCCCACTACTAGGTATATACTAGAAAGAATTGAAAACTGGGACTTGAACAGATATTTGTACACTGATGTTCATAGCACCATCATTCTCATTTTCCAAAAAATGGAAGCAACCCAGGTATGCATCAACAGGTAAATGGATAAACAAAATGTGGAATAGCCATACATGGAATATTATTCAGTAATAAAATTGAATGAAGTTCTGATTCATGTGACAACATGGATGAAACTTGAAGACATCATGTTGAGTGACATAAGCCAGAAACGAAAGGACAAATATTGTATGATCTTATTGATATGAAATAATCAAAATAAACACATTCAAAGTGTCAGAGACTAGAATATAGGTTACCAAGGGCTGGGGGAGGGGGAGGGAATGGGGTGTTAACACTTAATGGACATGGAGGTCATTTTTGGGGTGATGGAGATGTTGTGGTAATGGACAGTGGTGATGGTAGCACAACATTGTGAATACAATTTACACTAATGAATTACACATTTGACTGTGGTTAAAAGGGAGAAATTTTAGGTTGTATATATGTTACTAGAATAAAAATTTTTTTAAAAATAGGACTCTACAACACAGTGAAACTTAATGTAAACTATGGACTATAATTAATAGCATAATTATAATAACATTGTTTCATCAACTGTAACAAAGATACCACAGTAAAGCAAAATGTTAATAATAGGGAAAACTATTTGTGTGAGGGGGATACTCTGTATTTTCTACTTGATTCTTCTGTAAATCTACAACTTCTCAACTTCTCTAATACAAAAAAAAAATTTTTTTTTAAAGCAAATGTAACTGAGTGGCACACAGAATTTACAAGTAGTAACTTAGCCAACATCGACTTTGGAAAGTTCAATGACTTTTGAAAAGAGGTTCCTGTGTTCTTCATAAACACTTTCTCCCAGAAAAAACTCAATTGGGGAATATTACTTCTATTAGGCAAAATTTAGCTACAAAAGATATTGACAGCTTATGAAGAAAGGCAGAGATCATCAGTCTCATGCTAACCAGAGCCATATTCAGTGGCACCAACCTCTTCTAGCAGGCCCCCAATGCCAGCCCCCAAAGAAGAAACCATCGAAGCAGTATCTCCCTGCCACTGCCCTTGGCTTTCTTCACTCACCTCAGGAAATTTCTTTTTCTGCACGTATTCAGTGGTGGCAGAGTCAAAATACTTGGCATAGCCCTCATTAAGGCTGTAAATCTTTCCTTTCTTCTTAATCTTGACATCTTTTTCTACCAGGACAAATTCACCAAGAGCCTAGAAAATGGAAGACAGACATCAGGAAGAAGAGAGATGCCAAGAAACAGAAGCCAACAGCACCCTTAATCCCCACTTAACTAATGCTTTCAGGAAGATGTGGGCCTTCAACAATGAGGGGAAGATGTTACCTGGATGGGATTTGTTGTAAACATGGGGGATGCAGCTTGACCACTAATACGTGGTCCCATTATTTTATTTATCGTAATGATTCAGTCTTGGAAGCCATTAAAAGTTCCTGGTATTCCAGCAACTCTTACCTGGGGAAAAGAGGAAGCCTCTTCAATCAGAAACTGTGTTCACTCAGCATAGACAGTTGGTAAAAACTGAAGGAATCCTTAGGGTTATTAATAAAATTATGGCCCATCTCACTATAGACAGCCTCATAACCACAGTGTTTCAATAGCTGCATAGCACCCTGGGGGGTCCCTATACCTGAGAGCTGGTGAGATTGGTCCCTGTGCAGGTGAGGAGCTAGCTGCAGGGATCACCTTTAAAGGCTGGCTGGATGTCTCTCCAAGTCACTAGGAGGAAAATCAGGGCCTGGAAACAATATCTCCCTTTTGTAAATAAATGCATTGACTCTGTGGACCACAATTGAGAGTTTGGTTAACAGTAGCATTCCCTTCTGTGCCAGAATAAAATGTGTGCTCTGACAAAACCAAACTGCCAGCCCCATAAATCCAAGGATCAGACAGGTGCGGGTTGACCCTACCAGAGAACTCTATGCCCTGAGGCCTGCCTCAGAAACCAGCTGGCCTCCCTCCCTCATATTTCTATCTGTGACAACAGCAAGAAGCTACTTCAAGTTGAAGTCAATATTCCAAACAGGCCCTAAAGTTTATACATTGGGTCTTTGCTCAAATTCCTTCTTTCGTAGGATGGCGTGATCCAAAGTGGTTTCAGGTTAATAAAAATAGATGAGAAGAGATTCCTCTATGGTTCCTATGCATGGACAAACTCTTGCTGCCTCCCTTTGCCCAGGCTGGCCCTCCTTTGCCCAGGCTGGCCCTCCTGAAGGCCAAAAGCATGGGCTCTGCAGAATCCTTGAGTTGGACCCCTGAGCTAAAGGCACCTCCCCATTGCCTTCAGAACCACTTTGGAACATTCTGGGAGATATTTTGCTTGCACTCAAGAGCACTCTAGTCAAAATTCAGTCTGAGTAGCAGTTAAGGATAAAACTGCCTGGGTACAAATCCTGGCTCCACCATTTACTAGCATGGTCTTAGACAACTCACCCTTTCTGTGCCTCAGTTTCCTCATCTGAAAATGGGGCTAATAGTAGACTCTACTCAAAAGGCTGCTGTGAAGTCAACACATTAATATTTATAAATCACTTAGAACAGGTACCTACCTCCCACTTAATAAGCACTACAAAAATCTTAGCTCTTATTCTAGAACAGTTTTAGAAAGAGCATTCTACTGTTTGATAGTAATATTTGCAAACTATAGAGTTTCTCAGTTTTTTCCCCTGCTGCTTTAAAAATCGGGGAAAATTAGGGTACCTGCAAACTGACACAGGATGGGTTTTAGTCTCATAGGATCATGTGTGAAAAGTTTATATTTGGAAAGTTACCAGTTTTCCATACTGTAAACTTTAGTTTAATTTGGTTCTATTTTGAAATGTTCAAACCTTCTCCCTCCACAAATATGCACCAGCATGCAAAGTCCACAAGGCAAGAATATTTGTCTGTTTTTATCAGTGCTGGATCTCCACTGCCCTGGAGCGTTGTCTTGGTTTGTTGCTCAATAAATATTTGTAAATACAAATGAAATAGAAACGCTGAAGAATTACTTGTGAGTCACTGAACATTGGAAGTTTTGAAATGAGCTTTGGTCAAAATTATTTGAGTTCTAACAAGCTCTGGCTATTTTTTGGCAAAACAGCTAATGAATAATGGGTAAGGCATCCAGCACAGAAAGAGAAGTTCTATCAGTTAGGAATATTTTCCAAGCTCTCTCCTCAACAGTTTTAATGTACATCCACCCTGAGGCTCACCCTTATTTTTGGAACTCCTGTGTCTTTGTCCAATTATTTGTTCCTTCAATCAAGCTTGTGCTATCATATTTTTTCATCTCTCCAGATGGAATATTGTAGAAAGCATGGAGAATAGCCCAGAACATAACAAAACCATTCTCTATCAGTCACTCCTCCCATTGGGAAGGCCATGTATATTGGGGGAAATCCTCCAAACCTGTGCTGTTAAATAGGGGAACCATGAGTTCCAGGGAGCTTTTTAAATTGATTAAAATGAAATAAAATTAAAACCTCGGTTTCTCAGTCACACTGGCCGAGTGTTCAAGAGTCACTTGAAGTTAGTGAAAACTTATTGGACAGCCTAGATTTTAGAGCATATCCATCAACACACAAGGCTCTACTGGGTGGGGCTGCTCCAGGCAATCCACTTTTCTGTCTGAAAATAGGTAACGCTGGGATTCTTAAATCGTGATGTCCCCATAAACTGAAGAGAGTCGGTGCATTTTTGCATTATAAACTCCTTGAGGACAAGGGCTGGGTTGATACAACTGGTTCTGGAGAACCTCCCAAACATCCTCATTTGGATGGAGGTCCTCAATGTCTTTGATGATGGTGTTGGCTCTCCAAACTAGGCTCTCTGGCCCCCAAAGCAAATATGAATGAATGATCAGGAAATTACACCCCCTCCCCCCGGGGATTGTAATGAACGCTCAGAGATCCACAGAGGTCCAAGTGCTGATCCGCCATATTTGGTACCTACTGGGTCAAGCATGAAGAGATCCACTCCTTGCCCCGTGGAAAGGGCCACCAGGGTTGCACTACCGTAGAGCGCGTAGCCAGCAGCCACGATATTGCGGCCGGGCTGCAGGGCGTCCTTCTCTGAAGGCTCGCTCTCCGTGGTCTGTGGAAGAGGAGAGAAACGTGGTATGTTATCGTCCTCTCTGGCAAGAACTCTTTGCCAGAGGCGTGGGTCTCCTTGAACCACTGAAGGAAAGGTAGCCCTAGGAATTTCAAGCAGCAGCCAATGCATCCAGGGGAAATGAGCAGATATGTTAATGCCCATTTCTAGCTGAGCCACGGCCAAGGCCATTCTTGGACTTCTTCCTGTTTTTCTGGACACGTCCGTGTGCATCATGCCAAGAATAGCATGATGCTAAAACCTCAGGCCCTCTTAATAATGATAAGTCGTGCTCTTTCACCATGATAACGATAAACCAAGATCACTGAGCTCTGATTTTGTGCAGTGTCTCATTCTACGTACTCAGCCGCCCTCTGAGGCCGCCATCATTACTCTCTTTTTGGTACCGATGAAGAAAGCGGAGCCTGAGCAATTGAATAACTCACCCAACATCACAAAGTGTTGGAGTTGCAGTACAACCCAGGCAGTTTGGCCTAGAGCTTTTAACCCTTCTCCGTGCTTCTCCTTGAAGGCTGTGTCCTGCCCCCGCCCCCTGAGGGCCGCTGTCTGCAACTCTAAACATTTCCTTGAGGAGGCATTTCTCTGTGTCCCAGCAGCACTAGCAATGCTGACCACGTGAGTGGGAATTCAGAGAAAGGGAAACGTGGGACTGTCGAGGAATAGCAGACGTTCACAGTGATGGCACAGAGCCGCGATGGAGACTTGATATTGTGGCCCAGTTTTTCCTGACATCTCCTGAAGTTTCCTTCCCTCCTCATTCCCCAAGGCTCTAAAAGGCAAGCAAATATAATCTTACGAATCTGGAAAACTGGGTAGTGCACACTTCTGCCCTACGTTTTTAAGAGCGTAGTCAGGAAGAGCACTGAACGCCTTCACAGGGCTCAGTTCTCTCAACCTTCA
>JAQZBX010065094.1:0-16370 GCA_029593785.1 Cabassous unicinctus | reverse complement strand
GAACCCGGGGCCTCCCGCATGGTAAACAGGGGCTTTATCGATTGAGCCACACCCGCTTCCTGCTGTGAGGTCTTGCTGCATCAGCCTACCATGCCGTGCGGGCCGGCTGGCCTGCCCTCACAAGGAGGCCCCGGGAAGCGAACCTGGGGCCTCCCATATGGTAAACGGGAGCTCTATCCATTGAGCCACACCCGCTTCCCTGTTTTTGTTATAAATTCCAAGTTCCAGTCATAGATTCAACTCTTACTGCTGCCTTTAGTGATTCACTTAACCTCTCTGAATATTTTTTCCCATGTGTATAATAAGTGTAGCAGTTTGATATGGTTTATGAATTCCAAAAATAGATATCGGATTTTGTTTGTAAACTGATTTGTACCTGGGCATGATTAAATTATGATTAGGGCTTTGATTGGGCCACATCAGTAGGACATTGAGTTCCCGCCCCCTTGGTGGGTGGGGACTCACATATAAAAACTACACAGCAGAGCAGAGGAGTTAGTTGGAGATTTGATGCTGGAGTTTTGAGCTGGAGCCCGGGAAGTGAACACACAGGAGAACACAGAGGAATAGAGATGGCTCCTTAGACACAGCAGAAGCCCTGGGCAGAGAGACAGAGAGCCATTTGCCTGATAGTCTACAGCTGGCCTTGTGGAGAGAGCACAGCAGCTGAGCCCAGAGAGAAATGGAGCCCCAGGAAGAGAGGAACCCAAGAAGCCTGAACTCTTGGCAGACGTTGGCAACCATCTTGCCCCAACACATGGCAATAGACTTTGGTGAGGGAAGTAACTTATGCTTTATGGCTTGGTAACTGTAAGCTTCTACCCCAAATAAATACCATTTATGAAAGCCAACAGATTTCTGGTATTTTGCATCAGCACCCCTTTGGCTGACTAATACAATAGGGGATTCATAATATTTGCCTTATTAAGCACTTTATATAGCATTTTTGAGAACCAAATAAAATAGTTTTATTTGCAAGTGCTATGTAATGAAACAAATTGCAAATATAGGACAATATTGTTGAAAATTACAAATATAAACCTCTAAGAAAGGAACTCTAAGTCATTTGTAACCAGCCAGTAGGCAGGGAATATGCATTGTTATGCCTTTAAAATCAAAAAAGATAAACACTTAATATCCTTTTTATTGATAACAGCTTTATTGAGATATAATTCACACACCATATGATTCACCATTTAAAGTGGACAGTTCAATGGTTTTTAGTATATTCACAGAGTTGAGTGATTATCACCACAGTCAATTTTAGAACATTTTCATCACCCCAAAAAGAAACCCCATACTCTTTATCAGTCACCCCTCACTGCCCTCAGGTTCCCAGCCCTAGGATACCACTAATACACTTTATATCTTTATAAATTTTTCTATTCTGGACAGTTCATATATATAAAATAATACAGTACAGTCTTTGAGACTGGCTTGTTTCACTTAGCATAATGTTTTCAAGGTTCATCTACATTGTAGCATGTATCAGTACTTCACTCATTTACACTGCCAAATTATATTCCATTTTATGCATATACCGTATTTTATTTATCCATTCATCAGATGATAGACACTTGGCTTGTTTCCACTTTTTGGTTAGTAGGAATAATGCTGCTATGCATATTCATGTACAAGTTTTTGAGGGGACATATGTTTTCATTTCTCTTGGGAATATATTTAGGAGTAGAATTGCAGACTCATATGATAACTCTATGTTTAACTTTTACAGTAACTGCCAGACTGTTTTTCAAAGTGGCTGCACCATTTTACATTCACACCAGCAGAGTATGAGGGTTCCAATTTCTTCACATCCCTGAGAATACTAGTTATTGCCTGTATTTTTTATTATAGTCATCCTAGTGAGTGTGATGTAGTTTTCATTTGCATGTCCCTAATGGTTAATGATGCTGATCATCTTTTCATGTGCTGATTGACCATATGTATATCTTCTTTGGAGAAATATCTATATAGATCCATTGTCCAACAATATTCTTTCAACGACTTCCCCGTGTTGTCCTTAACATGAAGTGAAACAATGCAGTAAATGATGTTCACTGTTCCAAGAGGTAGGTCTCTATATGATTCACAATCTTTTTAATTAGACATGGAATCAGCCTCACATCCTGTGAACAGTCACTGCTGGAGCATGTCCACTATGCTAAGCCAAAATATGCCCAAATCAGGTTTTCTGTCCTTTGTCAACCATATGTAGATATAGAAGTCACTGGGGTGTCAATGTCAGAAGAAGAGACTAAGCCTTCACTTTTATAGTTTACTGGAAGCATTTTCAAATATTTTTTAAAAAAACAGCAGGCAAGAGTTCTATTGAGCCATGTCGGTTATATGTGTTCTCTTTCAAAGTACCCAGTTTTGAACAAAAAAGGAGAGTATTTAAGAAATGAGCAGAAGATGATGATTATTATTTATTATGTTCCTAAAAGTAACAACTGAGCTGCAATGGTGGCTCATATCAATGAGAAAAACAAAACAAATGATAATCTTGGTCATACCAATGATTCATCCGCCTCCACACATACAGCAGCTACCCTGCAAATGCTTTCTTCAACTATCTAACTATGGCACAATACAGAATTTTAGTGAGAGAACTTGGTTTTCCACTATGATAATGAGCTTTAATAAAGAATTGATTTGATTCAAACATCACTAACTCCCCTTAATAACCAAAGGATAATTAAGTTAAGTGCTTACAAAAGTAAGCTATGAATTTACCAACATTTTTCTTCCACCGATTTATTTTTTCTTTACTCCTTTCAAACTATAAGCACTCCCTCTAGTTCTAGTATACAATAGTTTAGTTCAATAGTTTTGAACTAAACATTTACTTTACCCTTCGATAATCAGCTCCTGGAGACTAGGAATTCTTTTGTTCTGTATATTCACTTTCTGTCAGAGTACTCACTGACAGGCCATGAAGTCTGTGCTGAAAAGGAGTTTAAGGATATCTTTCAACTCCCATCCCATCACTGTGCACAATATTTTGCACAGCAGATGCTCAGTACATACAGACTAAATGCAGAATGAGGAAACAGCATGAGAGCATGTATGTAGATGGGAATATACGGACAAAGGATTGAGAGAATTAAGGTGAAGAAGGTGAGAAACAGACTGGGAGAGGGAAAGGAAAAAGGTAATCAAGTAAATATATGGTTTTGCATTTTTCCCTCCTCTCCTTTCCTATCTATCAAAACTCTAACCTCTGCAAATACAGTTCTCTCAAAGTTTTGGGCTATGACCTAGCCTCATAAATAGTTGGCAGTGTGTTTGAAAAAGGTGGTTTGACCCTATGTTTGCTTTTCACCAGGCTAAACACAAATATATACAAACCAAATGCATAAATGGCTATACATAAATACATCCATACATTTATGTACACAAACACAGAATAGGGGCTTAACAAATATTGTGTGAATGAATGAGTAAATAAAGCCAGGCCACACCTTGCCAGTATCATCTCTAAAGGTCAGAAATTTGATTTTATTGTATCACTCAGAAGACATAAGGCTGATTCATGTAACTAAAATATAAGGGAATAATGAATGAATGCAGAGGTGAGGTATAGGTATGAATATATGATACCAATTCAGTGATTAATTATAGTAGCTTTTAATTGAACACAGAAGTGTACAGATTTGGGAAGCAGTAATAATTCATAATAGAATGTAATGGTCATTCAATTAGACATGCTGCATTATCTTTGGAGAATTTTTGTTAAGTATAGCTCTCTTAAAAATCCAAACACCATCTCCCTGGAGCAGAGTTGGACTAACCGTCTTATTCAACACTTCAGGGTTTGATTCCCAGCTTCAAAATTCTCCCAGTTCTTCCTTACTTTAGATTCATCAATAATTACTAGAAGTTCAAATAATTGCAGTCATCACCTGCCATTTATCAGTAACAAAGGCTATATTTTATGGATATATAAGGAGAAATTTTATAAATACAGAATATAATTTTTAAAAAATCTATTATTCTGGGGCAGGGCATCTGTGGGGCGCCGAGGCTCAGGCAGCAGGGTGGCTGGGTTGCCTTTGATCAGACTCGGGGCCATAGGGGCCCGGCTGGATGCTCCGTACCCGGAGGTGCCCCAAGAGCTGCAGCGTGAGGCCAGGCCTGGGAGGGGGACTTGGCCCACTCTGAGCCTCCTTGTTACCTGGGTTTTAGATGGCTCCCGCTAAGAAGGGTAGCAAGAAGAAGGGCCGATCTGCCATCAACGAGGTAGTGACAGGGAGTACACCATCAATATTCACAAGCACATCCATGCAGTGGCTTTAAGAGACATGCCCTTCGGGCCTTCAAAGAGATCTAGAAATTTGCCAGGAAGGAGATGGGAATGCCAGGTGTGTGCATTGACACAAGGCTCAACAAGGTTGTCTGGGCCAAAGGGATAAGGAATGTCCCATATCGTATTTGTGTATGGTTGTCCAGAAAACATAATGAGTATGTAGATTCCCCAAATGAGCTTTATACATTGGTTACCTATGTACCTGTCACCACTTTAAAAAACCTACAGACAGTCGATGTGGATGAAAACGAATAGCTGATTATCCAATAAAATTATAAAATAACTGCAAAAAAATCTATTATTAAGAAAGTGATTCTTTCATAGGATTTGACAACTTAAACTTTCTTAATTTTCACCTCTTGATACTGGGCATATCTTGCTTTTGTGGTCTGTTGTTCACAGTAGTCACTGATTTCAAAGGTGGAAAAACAAGTTGAGTTACTCAAAGTTTAGCTTCTCTTGTTGAAACAAGCAAATAAAGGTCTATTTTGGTTTTCCAATCCTAGATTTTCTTTAGAGATAAAATATTTGTTAACAAGGTATAGGTATGCAGAAAGTTGAGTGATAAGAAAACTGACCTGTTCTATTATCCTTCCCTAAATCTAGATATAATGAATAAGCTATTATCTCTGTCCAAAAAGATAAGATTATAAAGAAGAACATGAGTAGAAGATTAGAGAAACAAGCCTAGGCCAGGAAGATGACCATGCCGGTACTTTTCTTGGGAGGAAGGGCCTGAATTTATGAAACAGAATAATTGTGAGCAGAATACATTGACTATCTTAAGAGATATGACTCTGGCACAAGAAAACTCTCTGTAGTTGCAAAATGAGTAATGAGAAAAGCAAAATAAATATCATTCAAACCCTAAAGGGTAAGGATTATAAAAATGAGGCCTACAAATATCTCTGAGTTGGGCAGATTATCTACTAAAGCTATACCAAAAAATATCAATGTACTTTTTAAAAGGAGGAGGAACAAAAAATCACTGGCCAACTGCAGTTTTCCTGACTAGAGACCTTTAAAGATCACTTACATCTGCCTTGATAGAAACTTCATAAAAAAATTACCAGATACTTTTCACTTCACTGAATTTTAAATTCATCAATTTGGTTATTTTCCTCTGACAGTGCCTTTCCTCCTTCTCATAAATGGTTCTTTGTTTTTTGCTAAACTCTGAAGAGGCACTGAAAAAGATGATGATGGGAATCAAAGGCTGTGTGGTTACGGTAACTAAGTAACACTCCTTTAATGTAATTAACTCAGTCTCCACACTGGTTACCGTAATGTGGAGAAGGGGATGGATGGGGAAGGGCAAGCTCTCAGTTGTCTGGAATAGATGAGTATATACAAAAAGATATATATATATATATATACTCTCTCCCCACATCTCTATCACCAAATGGCTCCTATTATGTCAACTGGAGATTTATTTAGTTTAACAAGCTCTCCCACTCAGAGATGCCAAAACTACTGGAGGAATTATTCTAATTGTGCCTAAATTTTAATTGCTTTGGGCTTATCTATATCTACCTGAGATTTTTTATAAATCAATTTTACTTAGGCAACACAATATTTTTAAAAGAAAAAAAAAAAGCAAACAAAAACAAAACAAACCCAAACTCAAAGCTTTCAGGCAGGGCATATACTCTCCAGTTCACTAGACACCAGAGGCCTCACCACCCTTACTCTCTTATATTCACCCAAATTAAACATCATACCTAAAATTGGTCCCTCATGGCAGATATCATGCCCTGTTTGGGGAATAGTTTGCTTTTGGGGGAATATAGCTAAGTTAGTGGAGTCTGATATTGGAGCAGGGAAAGCTTGGGGGGGGGGCGGTCACGAGTAGACAACAGAAAATAACAAAAATTGTCAAGAAGCATGAAATAGAAGATGGAAGGTGGAGGGACCAGTAAAGAACTTTGTCTACTATGGATTTCACCTAGTTCAAAGCTGATTACATCACTCCCACTTTTATCATGAAATGGATGATACCAAGACTGGTTTGGAAGATGAAAAAACCCCAGGCTACCCCAGTTCTGCTTCCTTACAGTGAAAGCATTTTCAATTCAGTTCAGTGGGTCTTCATTTGGTCCCTAACTCTCCCCAGATTTCCCCCACTCCAGGGGAAAAAGACAGAAAGGAAGAGTAAGAGGAAAGAAACTGACAGCTGCATTCCAGTTATTGGTTACTGATAGGAAGAAAGGACATTTATTATTATAAGACCCTTATGCCTTATCATCTAATTATGAGGACTTCAAATCCCAGAATGCAATATGCAAAACACACACACACACACACACACACACACACACACACCTGTACACACAGCACTCCAAACTAACATGGATTAGCTACAGACATAGAAGGCCATGGACAAAAATGTTGGTATCAATTTGTAACAGTAATTTTATGAGAGCTCTTGGTTTGTTAGACTCAATTGTTTTATTTCAAGGTTTACTAAAAAGTCTTTTCATGAGAGAACCAGAATATTTTCAGATTTAGTATGGATATTAAAAATTTGGGGGGAAATAGTACAATTTAGGTAGTATTTCCCCTAATTTGGTTCCATGGAATATTGTTCCATGGGATGATAATAGGTGCGACACCATACATGCACGCGCGCACGCACACACACACACACACACACACAAAGTTCTATGGTTAAACAGGATAAGCTACCTAATTTTCAGGGCCCAGTGAAAAATAAAATTGTGTCACCCCTTGTTAAAAAAATTTCTAAGAATTTCAAGATGGCAACAGCAGAGCACTAAACCAAGCATGGGGCTCTTCTAAGCATGGGGCTCTGTGTGACCCCACAGGTTGCACCCCATGAATCCATCACTGGTTAAATGGTTTAAGAAATGTTGGGCTAAAAAATAAACATATTTCTTTGCTGCAGGACTTCTCAGAGCCTTTTGTATATTAATATGCATTGTGAATCTTCAAGAGGTGGATATGATATGTAGCAATCCCCAAATATATTTGACCAAAAGCTCTTTTTGATTGTTATTTTATAAGGATCATCTTTTAGGACCAATGTTCTACAGAACATACATTGTAAAATGCAGGTCTAGGCTGTGCAGACAGTTTATGTTTGTTTGACATCACTTAGTCATAAATCACAAGGGAATTTTCCTCATTTTTAGAATAAGGCAACTAGACATAACTAGAGATGCAAATGATGTAAATACACTAAATATGTTATCCTTCACTCTTTGATATGTTACCATTTGGAAGGTCAACTCAGTAGCCAAACATTTCATGTTCTAGAGATGGTCTGACTGAGTCTATGATCCAAGCCAACTTATTTCTTCCCCTTTATCCTGTCAGTTCAAGCAAAGAACATTCTTACTTACCATTACCCAGTTCCCAAGAAATGTTGTACTTTTTGCTGGCACTGTACTTCAACAGACTCAGGGCACTAGAACTGTTCCAGGAGTTATTGGGATTACGACGCAGTGCATTTAAAGCAAATATCAGGTGGAGTCCAGAGCAATCAGCAAAGTTATAAAGTTTGTCTAGAGACCTGGCTGGGAAGAAGCAGAGAAAGGCTTGTAACTTTCAAATTAAGATTCCAACCAAAGGAAAATATTAGCCACTGCCAAAAGCCTTTCTATGAGCATCCTGTTAATAAGGAATTACACAGACAGGCTTCTAAAAGGGACTATTACCTTTTTTTTTTTTAGCTTTTATTTTTTTTTGGACTATTACCTTTTGGTTCAGAGTACATTTCAAGGTGATTTTAGAAAGCAGCACACATATTTCCAGGTAGAGGTTGCAAACTGGCAACCAAGTCTAGACCACAGTATGATTAATTTGTTTAAAAAAATGGATTGCTGACATTTAAAAATGGGAAGATTTCACAAAGTAGCTGTATTTCTAGCTTTTCTTAAAAAATCCGAATACTAAGGTATATATTCCTGAACACAACGTTATAGATACTGTGTCAGGGATCAAGGCCAGGAAAGATGGTTGGCTGGTGAATCTTAGAAAATAGCTCAGCCTAGAAGCCCATCCACAAAAGTTCATTCAAGTTCCAATTTCTAATATTTCTGAGTATAGAAATACTATAACCATCAGTAGAAATATGTTTCATTGGCAGGTTGATCCCAAGTAACCATAAACTCTATTCAAAATGCATCCCATATCCATCCCATTCCTTCATTTCTATTACCACCATTCTGGTTCTGGCTCTCACCTTATGGACTTTTATAACCTTTTTCTTCTTTAGTTTTATGATCAAGGCCCCTACAACTTAATCATAATTTTTTCCCCTAACTTTAGTCTCCTCGATTGCTTTCAGTGAGTTCTTTGTTGGTGTCATCCTGTTCTAGTTATTATAGAATCCCCTGCCCCATCAACCTTTGCTGTAATTATTCTTCTCACTTGGCGTGACCTATTTCCTCTTATAAACAAATCCAGATTTTATTTGTCATTTTTAGACAATGTTTCCCATTGTCTTGGATAGCAAGACTTTAGGTGGTACACAGATAAAAAATGTTTATGCTAATAATCAAACCCCAGGGGTTCACATTTTCCCAGTATTCATTATCTAAATCTCTAGAAGAGGGTTTCTCAAATGGGGTTCTGCAGACTTCTAGGGTTCCACAAGATGTCATTAATGGTTCTGCAAGAGATTGACACATTGTGACCAAGCAGCCCCATTAGCCATTTTGTCATAGATCTTTTAGTCCTATAAAGTAAGGACCATGATCATTTGGTTAAGTCCACTGACAAATTTTGAAGCCGGATATAAGGGGCTGCCATTTTCAACTTCTTACATGTGAGAAAAAGCTTTATCTTGTTTAACAAGCATTAGGAACAAAGGCAAAAATTGTCTCATTTCAGTTGAAAATAAAATTCATGTCAACTTAACTTATATTCAGCCAGAATTGGGTAGTTTGGCAGCAACAATAACAACAAGCCGTAGTTTTTTTGCTAAAGAAATACTCTTAATTAATTATTTATTTTTAGTTCCAAAATAACTATTTTAATGCATTTATAAGCCTGTTAAGAAGATCGTGAAACTAGCACATAAGCATAATGATTCTGTAATTATTTACTTAACTCTGACCATGTCACTCAGTAAGAAAATGGTTTTTATTCAGTTTTATAAAAAATTGTGTCTTATGCTATATTTTTATTCATATTGTCTTGACTTACAGTTTTAGAAGCTTTACTATTCAACATTGTCAATAAATTTTTACATTGGAAAAACTAAAGTAAATTCACAATCCTTATTTAATTAAATCTAACAAGCATACATTTAGAAAATTATATCCCATTTTGGCTTAAACTAGTTATTTAACAAAAAACTTACGTTTGCCTTATGAGTTTTTAAAATTCATGAAAAGAAAAGACAGGGATTAATTTCAAGGAAGCTTGTTTTAAATGTCATTTTTAGTTTTAAATAGAAAGAAAACACTATTCTTGAACTTCATAACATTTTGTACAATAGAAATTTGTGATAAGACTTTTAGGCCTACTTGGCTAAGATAAAAAATTAAGTAGAAAATTTGTTAGGAAGGAAAAAACCGAACTTTCTTCTATTTACACCATTGACCTGCATTAGAATTGGTATCCTTTGTGAGAAAAGGGAAACCATACCAAATAATAGATTAAGAAGGCCAAAATAAAGAGTCACAGGAAAACATTTTTTTCCATTTAAAAGAGAATTGAGAATCTTTATTGGATTATTATATCTAAATAAATGATCACACTAACATACTATTAGCTTTAGATGCAATAATTTCTATTCTGGGGTTCCCTGAGATTTGAGAATTGTCAAGTATTCCTCTAGGGTAAGAAGTTTGAGAAGGCTACTCTAGCTTTAAAAGGTTGCACAGGAAAATAAAAAGTCATCCATTTCACCCAGATATTTGCTGTTGAACTGACAATGAATTAAAACAGTCCTTCTACATGGCAATAATATCCCCACTAATCAAATCAATTACATTGGCAATCTCTCCAATTCAATGCAAACCTAGTAGAAATCCATTGGAATTTAAAAATAATTAAAAGCATCTTAGTAAAAGATGCAGGAATTCATGAAATCAAAGTAATGTTTGATAACTGCTCAAATCACATGCAAATCCACTGACAGATAAGGATCTGGAAGAATTAGATCAGTTAACAACCGAACAAGAGAAAACTCATAAGGATAATAACGTAATAGGTTATTTTAAAAAACATGAATATTGATGTGTTGGTGAAGGGATGTTGTATGGGAATTCTACACATGTGCATGACTGTTTTGTAAGTTCACAACCTCTGTAATAAAAATATATTTTAAAAAATAAGGTGGGTTGGGGGAAAAATACTCCAAATGTGAGATATGGACTATAGTTAGTAGTAATATTTTTGATGATGCTCTTGCATATTTTGCAACAAATGTTTCACAACAATGCAAAGTGTTTTGGTGGTGGGGTGATGTATGGGACCCCTGTATGATGTTATGCATGTTTGTTTTGTAAGTTCACAACTTTTACTGTACACTTATTGTTTATGTATGTTCATGTATGAATGATATACTTCAATAAAAATCAATTGTGAAAAACATATATATGAATATTAAAAAAGTCAAGAGAGGCCCTTCCTTGGGATAGTTTTGAAGTCTTTTAATACTTATGATTGTGTCAGAAAAGCTATTTTATCATAAATGCTAACTATTCAGTTAAATACCACTTAATTCAAATAATTAGTTCTTAGTTGCAAAGAAAGCTTATAATTTGTTAACTGCAAAATGAAATACACTTATTTTCCCAAATTTTAAGTTCATTTCTAAACTAAAATCCTAATCAAACTTTTGCATCAAAATTTACCATGAAAGGCTGATATTACTTCTAGATGGATTGATTCCTTTAAGTGGTCTTTTTCTAGAAACAATTATTTCCATATAATGAGGATTTATTTACTTATTTATTTCAGTTATAGTAAAAAAACAAATACACATCAAACACAAAAGCACATGAAACCTGTGATTAAGGATTGGATGGTTTAAGGCAAGGCAAAAGTTATTTAGGAATGAAAAATGTCAATGTCAAGAAAAATGTGAGCAAATAGCAATAATGGTGGTTTGTTAAAATGGCAAAAACTGTTGAGAACTAGAGTGCTCGAAGCTTTGGAAATATCATTAAGGATAAGTTTAAGTTCTATCTCTTCCATGAAGCCATTCCTGGACACATCCACATCCCTACAGTGGCCTCCACTGGCTCTAAATTCAGGTTCTATACCATTCATTGTGCCATCTCTTTTAGCACTGTCTCACTCTCTTGGATTTATCCACATCTCCAGAGTGCATAGCTTGTTTTCCCAGTTAACTGTTAAGTTCCTTGAGGTTGGTGCTGTATCTCATTATCTCCTTCATAGCATCTACACAGATCAATTTCCTGCTTTTAAAAATGCTGAATGATTCCTATAACCCAAATCCTTTTTGCTGTGTAAAAGTGCTCTAATAAGAAATTGAAAGGAGCCCAAAGACAAATTTGTCTAAAAAAATTACTACTGGTCCAAGAGATGTACTCTAAAGATTATTAGAAAAGTATATATATTTGATTGTAGAGTATTTAGTAGGTGCTCAACAAATGTAATCTTCCTTGGAACATGTGCTGTCAGGTTCCATCTAAGGAAACAGAGGTTTAATTGGATGACTTTCTACTCTCTCCGCCAGAGGGTGCCAATGCCTCTATGTCCTCTAGTCAGGTTGCCTGGACATTTTACATGAATATTGTCCTAAGAAGCAATAACTAATAGACAGCTGAAGACGAGGAGCTGTAGCTTCAGAGAGATATAAAAGAGTATAGGCTTGGACATTATCTATATAGAACTGATAGCTGGGTTCTGTGAAAATTCTTGAAAATTCTGAATGACAGAATGTAGAAAGATGGATGAAGGCAAAACCTTAAGAAATGTCTACAACATAAGAATCAGGAAGGAGGGAGGAGGGAGAGACAGAGAGGAACAGAGAAGATGGAAGACAACCCAGAAATCTGGTCTTAAAAAATCCAAAAGAAGAGAGTTTCAAGGAGGTGTTAGTCAATGACAGTTAATGGTGGCGAGAAAGTGAGGAGAAAAAGGGCTAAGAGAAAAGCTGTTTTGTTTATCAAGCAATGTAGTTAGAAACTAGATTTAGGGTGAAAGTAAGAAATTAAAGAATGAGTGAAAGGAAAACAAGGAATAGACTCTTGTACATTCAACTTACTTGTTGAAGTCCTTATGGCAATAAAGGAAGAAAAGAAACAAAAGTAGTAATTAGAAAAGTCCCAGAGATAGGTTTAAAAAATTTAAGATACAAGAACCTGTTTTGTCAAAAAGCCATGTCTTCAATGAGGCTAATTTCAGCTTAATATGAGGAAGACCATAACAAGATCAATGAATTCACACTAAGATGTGAATGACTGATTATTTCCTTCTGTTTCCTCAGGATTTTTCACTTTAAAAACAAAATAGACAAATAACAATCCAATAAACAAAAAATAGGACACTAAGTCTAAACAATTGGGACTGGAATTTCTACTAGGATTCAGAAATTTACTCAACAAATATTTATTGAGTAACTAGTATGTGCCAGGTACTGTAACATATTCTAGGTTTACAGCAAGAAACAAAACAGAGAGCAATCCTGACCTCACGGTGTCTATATTTAGTGTGGTTGTGGAGGCAATGGATGCGGGAGGTAAAGCAGGGTGGGGGCTAGGTAATTGTAATAAGGGGTGGTATGTTATTTCAAATAAGCTTCACTGATAAGGTAACACTTGAGCAGAACTGAAGGAAGTGAGGGAGTAAGTCAAGTAAATGTGCCAAGAATTCTGGGCAAAGAGTACAGTAAGGCCAAAGGCCCAAGATAGGAATGAACATGATGGATTTGAAGAACAGCAAAGAGGCCAGTGTGGTTAAGGTAGAATGAATAAGAGAGAGAGCAGTAGGAGATGAGGTCAGAGCCTTAGCAGGGCCAGGTTGTGTAGAGCCTTACTGGCCATTGTAAGGACTGTGGCTTTTACCCAGAATGATGCAGCACACCACTGGATGGTTTTCAACATGGTCAGACTCATATTTTAAAAGCATCACTACGGCTGTTGAACTGAAAAGGAGCTAGGCAGAGGGGGCAAGGAAGAGCAAGGGTGAGAGCAAGAAAAACAGTTAGGAGGATATAGCAATAATTCAGGCAAGGGATCATCATGGCTTGGAGTAGGGTAGTAGCAGGGGAGTGGTGGAAGTGGTCAGGTTCTGTGGATGTTGAAAGGTAAAGCTGAAAAGATTTGCTCAAGGATTGGATGTGGGATGTGATGAAAACGAAGAGTCAAGAAACACCCAAGTTTCTGTCTAGAGCAGCAGAAGGATAAACTTAACATTTAAGAAGGAAGTAAGGAAGACTTTGGGAGAAGGGAGGAGGAGATGACAAAGATCAGAATTTTGGTTTGGGGTGCAAATTGGAGATGCTCATTTAACATACATGTAGAGAATTTCAGTGGACAGAATATATAAATCCAGATTTAAGGGAAGAGGTATTGACTGAAAATACAAATCTGACTAAGTAAAACATTTTGAAAGGTTGGGAGAGGTAGAGAGCTTTTTGTTGTAAAGGAGAAAAAGAAGATCTGTCGCAGGGTCTTCTCATTTATAGACACCAGTGTCCTCAAAGCAGCTCCCTATCCTAGCACTTCCCCTTCTCCCTTCTGCTGAGCACCGCAAGGTTACTTGAATCTCACCTTTGACTATCTCTCCAGGATTAGCTTCTCAGCTTCTCATCCTGGTTTTGCTTATTTATTTCCTCCAAAGTAATGACTAGTCTACTCCCCCCGCCCCCATTCTTTGGCAGGAACAATTGACTTTTTTTTGTCCTATGTAAAGTGCCATGCAAATGGAGCTTCAAGACATGCCTCCATCCTTCACTTTCCAATCTGATGGCTAGTCCTAATGACTTCTATAGAGATTTTGGTGCCACAGTGGCCTCTGGGAATTAAATTCTAACTTGCTGGGTGATTTTGGCTTTCAATTTTGCTTCCCCAGATTTCTGCCAAGATGAGTGTGGTGGTTAGGCTAATGTGTCAACTCGGCCAGGTAATTGTGCCCAGTTGTTTGGTCAAGCAAGCACTGGGCTAACTGAAATACAAGAATATTTATGGACTCTAGTCAGCAGTAAGTTTACTGCATAGATAGCTGATTACAATTACATCAATCAGGGAGATTGCTGTCAGCAATTAGTTGAATGCCTTAAAAGGGGAAGTGATTTCAGCATTCAGAGAGAATTTCCCAGCTCATCTTTGGACAGCCAACGTCTCCCAGAAACTCATCAAGGACCTTCACTGGACTTTGATCGGAGCCCCTGGTTTGCAGCCTGCCTGCAGAACCTGGACTTATGCATCCCCACAGTCATGTGAGAGACTCTTATAAAATCTCATATTATTGACAGATATCTCCTGTTGATTCTGTTTCACTAGAGAATCCTGACTAATACAGCTTGGTAATGGGAGTGGTTCTTGAGGAACTGAGTCTTAAACATGGGATGTCTGAGGTGGTTCTGGGAGTTCTGCAATTGGCTTTCCACTCTAATTGGACTCAAGGGTACTAATGACTCCCTTTCCAATAATGAAGAGGTCGCTAACAATCCATGGCATGAGTTGGCAATAGAAATACGCAAAATAGCATCACTGGATTCCCCTACTTCCATGCTTATAAGAAGCAAGAATCTGGGTGAGAGGGTTTTCAACACCTTAACAGAGTTTTGGGAGTCAAAAGCTATAATGATGTTGGCTGGCTCCTCCTAGATACGCTGGATACAGTTACAAAAGAAAGAGATGAGCTAAAGGCTTCAAATTTGAAACGTAAACACCACATGAATGATGTGAAAGTTTCTATGTATGCTCTGCTTGTCTCCTGTAGCCACAGATTTGAGATATCTGAGAACCAAACTCAGACTCTCATTGTACAAGTAGCAGAGTTATAAAGGAAACTGAAATCTCAACCCTGCATGGTTTCTGTGGTTAAAGTGAAGGCATTGACTGGAAAGGAGTGGAACCCAGAGGATTGGGATGAAGACAAATGAGATGATGATAATATTGGTGGGGACTAAATTCTCCTGAGACTTTACCAGATAAATCTGCAATGGCCTGCCCTGTGGGGATCACACCTTGTCAACCTTGTATCACCCAGCCTCCAGCCTGCCCCAGGGAGTCCGGACCTCCTTCCAGCCTGAGGCAGGTGACAGCCAAACTCCAGGATGCACTGCCCAGCCTCCAGTCTGCCCTGAGGTATCTGCCTTCCAACCCCTGCCATGTTACCTTCTCTTTCCCAGCCCACAGCTTTGGCCTCTTGGGGAGTCCCTTATAATCAGTTGACTGAGGATGAGAAAACTTGGGCCTGATTTACAGATGGTTCTGCACGATATGCAGGTACTACCCGAAAGTGGACAGCTGCAGCACTGCAGCCCTTTCCTGGGACATCCCTGAAGGAGAGTGGTGAGGGCAAATCCTCCCAGTGGGCAGAACTTCTAGCAGTGCACCTGGTTGTTCATTTTGCTTGGAAGAAGAAATGGCCAGAGGTGCATTTATACACTGATTCATGGGCAGTTGCCAATGGTTTGGCTGGATGGTCAGGGACATGGAAGGAATATGATTGGAAAATTGGGACAAAGAGGTCTGGGGAAGAGGTATGTGGATAGACCTTTCTTAGTGGGCAAAAAACATGAAAATATTTGTGTCCCTTGTGAATGCTCACCAGAGGATGACTTCAGCAGAGGAAGATTTTAATAATCAAGTGAATAAGATGACCTGCTCTGTGGCTAATGCTCAGCCTCTTTCCCTAGCCACTTCTGTCATTGCCTAATGGGCTCATGAACAAAGTGGCCACAGAGGTAGGGATGGAGGTTATGCATGGGCTCAGCAACATGGACTTCCCCTCACCAAGGCTGACTTGGCTACAGCCACTGCTGAATGCCCAATCTGCCAGCAGCAGAGACCCACACTCAGTCCCTGAGGTGGCACCATTCCTCGAGGTGACCAGCCTGCTACCTGGTGGCAGGTTGACTACATTGGATCACTTCCACCATGGAAGGGGCAGT
>JAQZBX010065093.1:0-16355 GCA_029593785.1 Cabassous unicinctus | reverse complement strand
GGTTCTTCCACTGCCTGTCATTGAACTGTGACCATAATTGAACTTTTTACCAAAGCTACCAAATCTTCTGCAGCTAATTGTCATTCTTCACAAATCTTCTGCAGCTAATTGTCATTCTTCACAGAAGGTAGGGTTTTCTTTATTATGTTATGGAAAAGAATAAAGGACATTTTTTTTCAAAGTTAAGAAAATCCAGGCTCTTTCTTTATGTAGTGAATAGAAGCAGCTTTTCCTATGTAATCCAACATTGTACTATATTCATAGTCATGGGAAATTGACTACTTTCTTATCTTTGCAGATATAAATACCCTTACTCCTCATTTTGATAAACAGGAAAGTCAAAGGGTGGTGAGGACTTTTAGCCTGGGGTTCTCTTGGAATATATTGGTTAATTTGAAGGCAAAAAAATCCATGTGGCAAAAAATTGTGACCTTGTAAAGTTACACCAGGAAAAAGCAGGCACCCATGGTCTCTCTTCAGTTGACATCCAATCCTTCAACAGCACAGTTCTTTTGCCCTTTCCTGTACAGTAGAGGAAATTGTGCCTGCTAAAGTTTGTCAATTCTGGTGAATCCCCACAGCCAGGGATTTTATTTTACCACCAAAATCTTTAGACAAAAGGTAATATAACCAGTAGTGTCAGTTTCATTTGTTATTATAACATCAGAAGAGGCTTATCCTCTATAGAACACATGATAATGTCATCTTGGAACATTTAGAGTGCATTTGATTATTACCACCAATGCGGAAGAAAATAAGCCACGTATTCTCTTTAAACTGTACTGTTAAAAATTGCGTAATACCAGACCTCAGATTCATACAAGAAAATTTTGGATTTTGTTTGCTAGTTAAGATTTGAGGGCATATAAGACATTTCCAGTGGAGAGGTTTTTTGTTGTCATAGTTTTCTTTATGTGAAGTTGTTTAGACATGGATGGCATGAGGTCAGCATGTTTGGGTTACTTTGGGAACTTCACAATTGCACATTCGAAGAACAACTTCGTTAAAACATTTTTTTATTTTAAAAAATTTAATAAAGTATATTATTTATATATGAACATACATAAACAAGAAGTGTTTAGGAAAAGTTGTGAACTTACAATAATATCATACAAGGCTCCCATACATCACCCCACCACCACCACCTTGCATTGCTGTGAAGCATTTGTTACAAACTGTGAAAGAGCATTGTCAAAATATTGCTACTAACTATAGCCCATATCTTACATTTGGTGTACTTGTCCCCCGACTCACACAAATATTAACAACCTGTATTAATAATATATATTTGTTATAGTTAATGAAGGAACATTCTCATATTTATTCTGTTAACCACAATCCATCATCCACCACTGGATTCCTACAATCCATTCAATGTGCTCACACAGTGACCCTCGTTTTCAACACAGAATTGTGCTGTCAACCCTTCAGTCAATTTTAGAATGCATAACACATTTCTTAATCTTTGGAGTTAATAATCCACAAACACCGATAAGTTCTACACAATTTACTTTTCAAAGGAAAATGGCTTGCATTAGGTGACTGAATACATGGACTCACAATAAAAACATCCTAAAGCATGTTGAGCTTGCTAATTGAAAACAGTGAATTAATTCTAGAGAACAATATTTATATTGTAGATCAATGAATTCAAATAGGGAGTGCATAGCTGTTTTCCTTACTCTGTCACTAGGTTTACCTAGAGTAGTTACATGTTTCACAGAAAAACAAATAATTTTATATTAATTATAGTTGTATCTAAGTTTCCTGTTTAAATTTTTCTATTATTATATTGTCTGTGTCTCCAAATTTATGTACCCTCTCTCTCCAACTCTTGTTCACTTGAAGTATCTTTCAATTAGTATATTACTTCTATTGTCTAACAATCATGTATCTACGTATGTGGCAATATTTATTTTTCAATTTGCCTTTCCACAGCATGCACTTTAGAGGCCTATTTAGATCATTTTCACAGTGTTTGGTATATACCTCAAATATATTTTATTTCAAAATTCTAACATTTATTCTCTGTTCACATACCTTCTTTCAATGAAATAGATGCTTTCAGGACTTAAGAATTTGCCTCTCTACATAACAAATCACCTTATCACATAGTTTTTGCTTTAGTTTATCTCTGCTGTTTCTCTATGATTCCAGTCTCCAAACCAGTTTGCTATTTTTCCTTTAGTTATGGTATCTGATTTCCTCCCTACAGCAATAAATGGGAATGACCTAGAAATTGACTCACAATGAAGAACCAATGAAAGGGACAAATTTTAGCAATCCAGCAGGTTTCATCCTCCTGGGATTTTCTGACCAGCCCCAGCTGGAGAAATTTCTCTTCCTGGTCATTGCTGTCATTTATGTTCTGACTCTGACAGGGAATACAGCCATCATGCTGGTCTCATACCTGTACCCCAAGCTCCACACACCCATGTATTTCTTCCTCTGCAATCTCTCATTCCTGGACCTCTGCTTCACCACCAGTATCATACCACAGATGCTTTGGAACCTCAAGGGCCCTGAGAAGACCATTAGCTATGCTGGTTGTATCATGCAGCTGTACATGGCTTTATGGCTGGGCTCCACGGAATGTGTCCTCCTAACTGTGATGGCCTATGACCGCTTCAGTGCCATCTGCCGACCCCTCCACTATGGTGTAACCATGCACCCAAAGCTTCTTCAGCAGCTAGCAGCTGTGGCCTGGGTTAGTGGTTTTTTGGAATCCTCGGTGCAGACCATCCTTGTCTTCCAATTGCCTCTCTGCAGCCACCACAAGGTGGATGACTTCATGTGTGAGGAGCCTGCCCTGATGAAAATTGCCTGTGGGGATACAACCTTCCTGGAAAATGAGCTCACCATAGCTAGTGTTCTCTATGGGGTTACACCATTGGGGCTTATTCTGACCTCCTATGGCTGCATTGTTAGAAGTGTGCTAAGGATAAAATCTGCTGAAGGCAGGAGGAGAGCATTTGAGACCTGTGGGACCCACGTGATTGTTGTGGTTTTGTTCTTTGGGCCTATAATTTCTGTCTACATCCAGACCAAAAACAAGTTCATGCAGAACCACAGTAAATTCCTCACTCTCTTCTACACTGTAGTGACACCCTCCCTTAATCCTTTGATCTACACCTTGAGAAACAAGGATATTAAGTGGGCTCTGAAAAGGCTAATTAAAAGAGACCCAATTTAAGCAGAAATGGGAAATACACTCAAGAAGTCCCTCAGATGTTAGGGACTTTCACACATCATGTAATTATGGATTCTCATGTAAGACAGCATAGTTCAATCACTAAATAAAAGTAGGTATGAACTTTCCTTTCAATGTCACCTTGTAGCTATCTACTGTAAATCCTTCTTATCCTCCTTCTGGAAATATTATGTGTCTCCCTTTTGAGCTACTTTGTAACAGTTATGAGTAAATAAATATTTATAGGTATGTTTATATAGATTTATGTATATATATTATCAATATATATTATCATTAATCTTCAGGTTATTGCTCTAGTAACTGGCATAGGTATGACAAACCTGTTTTCACATCATAGAGTAAATCTACCCCAGGTATTTGAGCTGGGATCATAGCAGCATAAGCTTCATTTTACCAGAGAAAGTTTTTATTGCTTTCCAAGTCACATATTTAACAATAGTACAGAACTATGTACAGAACTATGTTCTATTCATAGTTTACATGAGATGTGAAGGCCATTGGAACATCCACAATTTTCTAACAGTTTGCCTTACTTGTGGAATTACTGATTCTTGTTCATTCAGAAATTGCCTATGGGACTAAGTACACCAGGGGATTTTCTCATCTCTCCTATCCACAGAGGAAACCCCCAAAGAGGAGCTAGGAGGCTGAATGTTTCTCTTTTCTGCATCTCATGGAATAGAATAGCTCTCATGTCTTTCAATCAACTTTTTGACTCTATACCTGGGTTCTAAGACAAATTGCAACCACAATATTGAATACTGTCATTAAATCTGAATATTTAAATTTAACCAATTGCTTTATAAATAAGAAAAATGTGTAAATTTAGGCATTTTATAATATTCATTTTTATTAATATTATATTTGATAGAATTTACAAAATTTTTTCTTTTATACTGAACATAAAGTTTTTATCTGTTCGAAAATCATATTTCATAACCTATCTTCCACACTCAAGCTCTGTGAGTCTGCACAAGTTGTTGATCATGGCATTATAGTGATGGATACATGCCATTGTATATTTTGTCATAACCTACAAAATTGTGTGGGGGAGAGTGTAAACTATAATGTAAATTCTAGTCCACGGTTAGTAGTAATGCTTCAATATGTATTCATCAATCATAACAAATTTACTGCACTAATAAGGGATGTTACTTATGTGGAAAAGAGTAGGATTGAGAGGGAGTGGGGCATATAGGTATCCCCTATATTTTTTATGTAACATTTATGTAATCTTAACCTTCTTTAAAAAAATTTATAAAAAGTAAAATTTCCCTTATTTTACATATGTTCACAATAGATATTTATTTACAAACGATTATCAAGATTCCTATTGAATTTAAGTTTATACCCTGTTCAGGCATATTTGCAACATGTTATTATTTTATAGATTTAGTTTTAATAGAAATAATTACTTTTAACAGATAGTGTGAAGTTGAATGATGTGGTATAAAAATGCCATATTGTAGAAGATGAAGGTGATTTAGCCAGAAGATTTTTATGAAGTGACTTAGGGGTTGTCAATATAGACCTTATATTTATCTGGTGGCAGTACTCCTCCATTTGTAACTAAGACGTGTAGATCAGCAGATCTTAAAGTTGCAGGGAAAGGAAGTGAGAATTTTCCTAGGGGACCACTAGGGGTAATAATGCGTGGCTCCCCTTCCATTTCCACCCCTTGATTCTTGGATCCAATAATCCTGGTTATGGGAGAAACAGCACCACAGAGTGGACACTGATTTAGAACATACACAGCCTCCTGGAGAAAACTGCTCCAGTCCGGCAAGGTATTCCCACCTAGTTGGCATTGTTATTGTGTCTTCAAAATGACATTCCAAACATCTATCAATCCATCTGCTTCAGGATAATTGGGAACATGGTAAGACCAGTGAGTTCCACAAGCATGTACCCATTCTCACACATCATTTTCTGTGTAGTGGGTTCTGTGATCAGAAGCAATGTTGTGTGGAATACCAAGGCAGTGGATAAGACATTTTGTAAGTACATGATTGGTAGTTTTGGAAGAAGCATTGCATGCAAGGAAGGAAACCCATATCCAGATTATGTATCTATTCCTGTTAGAAAAAATCACTGCCCCTTCCATGATGGAAGTGATCCAATGTAATCAACTTACCACCAGGTAGGAGACTGATCACCTCGGGGCCTGAGTGTGAGTCTTAGCTGCTGGCAGATTGGGTAATCAGCAATGACTGTAGCAAAGTCAGCCTTGGTGAGGGCAAGTCAGTGTTGCTGAGCCCATGCATAACTTCCTTTCCTACCAACATGGCCACTTTTTTCATGAGACCATTGGCAATCACAGGAATGCAGAACCATCTGTACACCAGGCCCAAGTTTTCTCTTCCTCAAATAACTGATTATAAGGAACTCTACAAGAGGCCATAATTGTGAGATGGGGAAAAAAGGGGTTAATGTAACAGTAGTGGTGACCATGGGCATTTGGGCCACTTCTTCATGTAAATTACTTGTGCTTTCAAGACTGATTCATGCCCTATCTCATATATAACACTTCCACATTATGATGGACTGCTGCAGTGCACACCCAACTTTATGGTTTGCTGAGTCAGACAACACACAACTCATGGTAGGCAACTCAAGTCCCATGGTAATTTGGTGGATGATGGTTAAGCATTGAGTCTTTACTAAGGCCCAGTAGCAGGCCAAAAGCTGTTTCTCAAAAAGTGAGTAGTTATATGGAGCAGATGGCAGGGCTTTACTCCAAAATCCTAACAGTCTGTGTTGTGATTCTTCTATAGGGTCCTGCCAAAGACTACAGATGGCATCTATATTTGCCACTGACACTCCCAGCACCATTGAATCTCCTGGATCACATGGCTTAAGTGGCAGTGTCCCTTGCACAGCAATCTGGACCTGTCACAGGGCCTCCTCTTTTCCTGGTCCCCAATCAAAACTAGCAGCTTTCCTGGTCACTTCATAAATGGGCCAGAGTAGCTCATCCAAATGAGGAATATGTTTTCTCCCAAATCCAAAGAGACCAAGTAAGCATTGTGCCTCTTTTTTGGTCATAGGAGGGGCCAGATGCAATAGCTTATCCTTCACTTTAGAAGGGATATCTTGACATGACCTATACCACTAGACACCTAGAAATTTCACCAAGGTGGAAGGCACTTATATTTTTGTTGGATTTATCTCCCATTCTCTCTCACACAAATGCCTTACCAATAAGTTTTACCAATATGTGTGATGTCTTGTGGGAGGGAAAGACAATCAAGATCCCTGTGGAAAATATTATGAGATAGGGTTGGAGAGTTGATATACCCTTAAGGCAGGACAGTGAAGGTGCATTGCTGGCCTTGACAGTTGAAGGATACTGTTATTGGTGGTCCTTAATAATGGCAATTGAGAAAAAAGCATTTTCCAGATAAACAGCTGCATACCAGTTACCAGGGTTGTGTTGATTGGCTCAAGCAATGATACTACATCTGGGATAGTAGCTGCAATAGGAGTCACCACTTGGTTAAATTTGTGATAATCTACTGTCATCCTCCAAGCTCCATATGTTTTCAGCAGAGGCCAAATAAGAGAGATGAATAGGGATGTGGTGGGAATCACCACCCCTGCATCCTTCAAATCCTTGATCATGGCACTAATCTCTGCAATCCCTCCAGGAATCTGGTTTTGCTTTTGACTTACTATTTTACTTGGCAGAGACACTTCTAGTGGCTTCCACTTGGCCTTTCTTACCATAATAACCCTTACTCCACAAGTCATGGACACAATGAAGGGATTCTGCCAGTTGCTGAGTATGTTTATTACAATTATGCATTCTGGAATTGGGGAAATAACCACATAATGGGTCCGGGGATGCACTGGACCCACTATGAGATGGACTTGATATAAAACTCTAACAAACACTTGACCTCCATAGTCTCCTAATCTGACTGGTGGACCATAGTGATATTTTGGGTCTTCTGTAATTAATGCCATGTATGAGCCAGCATCTAATAATCTCTGAAATGTCTGATCATTTCCTTTTCCCCAATACACAGTCACCCTGGAAAGAAGCCATAGGTCTCTTTGGGGAAAGACGGGTTTAAGATTAACAGCAAAATTTTTGGCAGTGTAAAAGAATCTTTCCCCAATGGGACCTAGCCTTCCCCTCTTTCAAGGGGCTATGGGTCTATAAACTGTCTCAAGTCTGGGAATTGATTAAGGGACTGTGAATCACTGTTTCTGTAATTCAAGTTAGGTTTTTGTTCACTCAACCTAGAACTCTTCTGCTTATACAGCTCAAGTAGGCATTTAGTAGACTGCCCATCTATTTTACTTCTAGTTACCCCATGATCTGTTAGCCAATGCCATAGCTCTATGTGACTCAGACTCTTTTGATTGCTGCTTTCAGTGTGCCTTTCAGTGTTGTAGCCATGCCCACATTGTCTTTGGGGATAAATGCTGCTGCTTGCTTTCTGACAGCCCAGAGTCTGATCATCCCCATAGCACTTAATGATTCTAATTCCTTGACAGCAGTTTCCACAGTAACATCTGACTTACAGAGAAAAGAAGCCAGAGAGTTCTTCAGTGAAGATGGAGTTAGTCTCACAAATTTATTCCTCAAGTCCTGGGGAAAGTTGTGTCCTCTGGACATTCCTGGGGTGGATGGGTGGGTCTTAAATGTTGAATCCATTCTAGCATTCCAATATCTCTAGGCCTTTGGATTCCCTCATCTTAAGTATATCAGGATAAATCAGGCTTCTCAAACTCTCATCATTGATATGGTGCTTAAGTTGCAAATTTGAAGTCTCCATCTCATCCCTTTCTTTTGTAGCTGTATCCTGTGTATTCAGGCACAGCCAGTCAGCATCATTGTAACTTTTTACTCCAAAAACTCTGATAAGGTGTTCAAAACACTCTCATGCATGTCCTTGCTTCTTGTAAGTGTGGAAGTAGTCATATCCAATGGTGATATTTTGCATATCTCTATTGTCAACTTACATTATAGAAAGACAGTGGCCTCTTGATTATTGGAAACAGAGTCATTAGTGCACTTGACTCTAATCAGAGTAGAAAGCCAATTGCAAAAGTCCCAGAACCAATTCAGAAACCACATTTTTAAGATTATCTTTCTTAATAACCATTCCTAGTACCAAGCTGTATTAGTCACAGTGATTTAGGGAAACAGACCATTAGGAGATATCTGTAAATAGTATGAGATTTTACAAAAGTGTCTCATGTGACCATGGGATTGCATGAAAACCATAAGACAGGCTGCAAAACAAGGGCTCTGGTGTAGGTCTTCAATGAGCTCCCCAGGAGACTCTGGCTGTATGAAGTAGAGATGGGAATTCTCTCTCTGAATGCTGAAACCACTTCTCCTTTTGAGGCCTTCAACTGATTGAATATGAAGTCACTCATTATGGACAGCAATATCTTTAGTTGATTTTGGACATAATCTACAACTAAGCCATCTATGAAATCAACTCACTGATGGTTAAAGTCCATGAAATGCCCTTGTACTACAATTAGCCCAGTGCTTGTTTGCCACACAACTGGACACCACTACCTGGCCAAATTGAAACATTAGCCTAACCATCACACCTATGAACCACTTGGGAAAGATTTTTTAATTGTTTCTATGTGATGTTAATATTTTATTTAAAAATTATTTTAGATGTTCAGAAAAAGACACAAAAATAATACAGAGAGATATGATGTTACTGTCACCCAGCTTCCCTCTTGATAACATTCCACATATCCATAGCAGCAACTATCAAAACCAGGAAGTTAACAATTAACATAGATACTGTGACAGTTTGATATTGTTGTTGAATTCCAAAAAGAAATACTTATTATGTTTGTAAACTGGTCTGTTCCTTTGGGCTAGTGATAGCCTTAGGTTTTATTGAATTCATGGTTTTCAGTTTTACTTGATTAAATTATGACTAGGGCTTCGATTCTGGGCCACATCAGTAGGATGTCAAGTCCCTGTCCCCTTGGTGGGTGGGGACCCGCAGAAAAAAATGACAAGGTAGAGGAAACAGTGGGAGTTTTAATGCAGGAGACCCAGGAAGTAAATACACAGTGAAGCAGGTATTTGAGGAAAGAGAGAAGGCTCCATTAGACTTGGCAGAGGACCCAGGAAGAGAGACTAGCTGTTCAATTGATAGTTTACAGCTAGCCTTGTGGATTAAGCAGAGCAGCTAAAGCCTGAGAAAAATGAGCCTTGGGAGAGAAATGATATTTATCCCAGCCTACAGCTAATACCAGAAGAAGCTGGAACCATGGAGCCTTAAGGGGAAAAGGAAACTGAAATCTTGCAAACATCTGCAGCCATTTGCTCCAACAAGTGGCAACAGACTTTGATGAGGGAAGTAATTTATTATTAATGGCATGGTAACTGTAAGCTTGTATACCACATAAATACCCTTTATAAAAGCCAAAAGATTTCTGGTATTTTGCATCAGCACCCATTTGGCTGACTTGGTATCTGAGAATGGGGTTGTGTTTTAAAATTACCAAAATGCCAGTAAGATTTTATAAATGGGTAAGGGAGATTTTTTGGAGGAATTGTGAGATGCTTGACGGAAAAAGCCTAGATTGCTTTGAAGAGACTTTTTAAAAAAGATTTATTTATTTTATTTATTTCTCCCTTCCCCATTGTTTTGTGCTCACTGTCTGCTCTTTGTGTGTTCTTCTGTGTCTGCTTGTCTTCTCTTTAGGTGGCACTGGGAGCCAATCCTGGGGGCATTCTGCAGTGGGAGAGAAGCGCTCACAACTCAGCTCCCTGGTATGCTGTGACTCTTATTGTCTCTCTTCTGTGTCTCTTTATCATTGCATCATCTTGCTGTTCCAGCTCTCCATGTGGGCCAGCACTCCTGTGCAGGCCAGCACTCCCATGTAGGCCAGCACTCCTGCAACAGCCAGCATTCCCTGTGGGCCAGCACTTCGTGTAGGCCTGCTCTCCACTTGGGCCAGCTTGCTACACAGGCCAGCTTGCCTTTCACCAGGAGGCCTGGGAATTTAACCCTGGACTTCCTATATGGTAGACAGGAGGCCAAATGCTTGAGTCACATTCATTTCCCTGAAGAGGCTTTTTATGAGGCCTTAGAAGTAAATGATGAAAATGTAATTGGAAACTGGAAGAAAGGTGATCTGTATTTTAAAGTTGCAGAGAACATAGCAAGATTAACTCCTGGTGTTTTTTGGAAGGCAGAATTTGAAAATGGCATGCCTGGGCATTTAACTGAACTTTCCAAAGTAAACTTGGAGAATGTGACTTGTCTTCTCCTTGCAGCTTAGATTAAAATACAAAATGAGAGAGATAATCTGAGAACTGAACTCTTGGGCCCAAAGAAAACAGACACTGACTCTGGAAATTCCAAGACTCTGGAAATCAAGACCCCAGATGATAATGCCACATTTGAGGACTTAAATAAACTTGAAACTCATAAATCAGGGTTGAAAATGCAATTATCTAGGAAAGACTTATGGAAAGTCTTATTGTCTGATGTCTTGGACCCCTTCTTCCAGCATTGTAAACCAACAAGCTTTTTGAGAGAGCTGTATGAACAAAATCACTGTCAGCTTGGACTAAAAGGGACATGTAGGGGAGATATGGAATGGAAAACAGCTTTAAGAGGAAAACCATTGAAGCTGAGATCTGGAATTAAGACATTGCCTTGGGCAAGAGAGGAACCCCACCCATGTGTACAGAGAGGGTGAGTTTGCCCCAGCAGTTGAAGAAGGTGGATGGTCCTGCCTGCTGTTCAGGGAAATTTTTGTTGCCACAGTGTACAGAGAAGATGGAAAACATTCCCCAAAGAGTAGGGAAGTTAAGATCACCACCCTATAGGTCTGAGAAAGGTGGGCCTACCCCCCATGGATTCGGGAAGTACAGGTCACCAACTTATTGCTCTGAGAGGGTTGGGCTTCAATGCTAAAGGTTACAGAGAATGTTGTCTTCACTTCACAGTATTAGGGGGGTTAAGGCTTTACCCCAAAGGTCAGGAAAGGTGTGGCCATCACCCCAAGGTACTTAGAGGGTGAGGTCTGAAGCTTGGTCATCACCCAGATGCTTGATGAAGGTGGAACCAAGAAAATGGCCATTGGGCAAGCCTGAGGAAAAGGTGGGTCTTCATGAGGTCCCATGTTGAAGAAACAATTATCTTAAGAGTGACTCTCAGACTTTGACATCTAATGAAGTATACCCTGCAGGTTTTCAGAACTGTTCTAGACCCATGACTTATGTTTCCCTCCAGTTTCTCCTCATGGTAATGCAAATGTTTACCCTTTGTCTGGCCATTTGTGTATAGGAAGCAGATAAATTGTTTTACAAATTTCAGAGGTTTACAGTCAGATGGGACTTTTCTCCAAAACAAACTGTATTTCTTTAAACTGATTGTGATATGATATTGGACTGAGCAAGATTAGTGATTTGGGGATTTTTGAATATAATAATGTCTTTTGGAATTCAGAGAGAGAAGTATGGCAGTTTGATATTATTGATGAATTCCAAAAAAAAATACTGATTATGTTTGTAAACTGGTCTGTTCCTCTGGACTAGTGATAGCCTTAGATTGTATTGAATTCATGGGTTTCAGTTTTACTTGATTAAATTATGACTAAGGCTTTGATTAGGCCACATCAGCAAGACATAGAGTAGCCACTCCCTTGGTGGATGGGGACTCAAAGAAAGAGACAAGGCAGAGGAGATAGTGGGGTATTAATGCTGGAGCCCTGGAAAGTAAATACACTGAGAAGCAGATACATGAGGAAAGAGAGAAGGGAAGATTGGAATAGAAAGAACATGAGGTATTTTGGGGGTGATGGAAGTATTCTACATGATCTTGCAATGATGGATACAGGCCATGTTAAATTTCATTAAAATTTATAAAAGTCTGTGGTCCAAAATGTAAAATATAATGTAAATTATTGATCACGGTTAATAGCAATATTTCAATAATTATACATCTATTGTAACAAATATACTATCCATTTGTAAAATGTTACTAATAAGGGAAAGGGGGAAAGGGAGAGGATGTTGGTTGTGTGAGAATCCTCTATATTCTGTACATGACTTTTCTGTAAACTAAAGCTTCTTTGAAGACAAAATGTAAAAAAAAATAAGACACTGGTTTAATAAACAGAAGAAAATGCCACTGTACATACAGGATAACAGATCTTACAGTGATGAAAGACATAATGTCTTTCAATTTTTAAAAAATTTTATACTTTTAATTATTTTTTTATTTTTCCAAATTAAAAAAATTGTATTTTATTTGTTATTTTTAATACAATCAATATTATTCTATTTTCTTATTAATTGTATTTGGTTATTTTCTTTGATACTTTTTTGAAGAAGTTTTGTACCACAGAAGGGTTACAACTGTGGTAGGGGAAGATTATTGGTGCAGGGTGTCAATGATGGGGGATGCAAGGTAGGAGGTTCACCTGGGGCTTACCTATAAGGCATATAAATGTGTTCAAGTGTTCATTGGGCATAGTCACAGTGGGTGGAGATTCACACTATAACTGAAAAAATATTGAATTCCCATCACAGGAACCTATGTCATATTTTCTAATGAGACAACAAGAATCCCTCGAGTACAGAGGCAGTGACTAGTGGAGGAAAAACTATTCTCGTGCACATGATATTGATGAATGTACTTATGAAATTTTAGTTTTGAATTGAATCTTAACCTTGTATAATAGGGTGCTTAAGAGTTACCTCCAGAGAGCCCCTTGTTACTCAAATGTGGCCTTTCTCTAAGCTGAACTCAGCATGTAAATGCATTAGCTCCCCCAGCATGGGACATGACTCCCAGGGATGAGCCTCCTTGACCCCAATGGATTACTACCAAACACCAACTAGCAATGTAATTGGAAAAAGGCATTGAACAAAAGGGGGAAAGGGTAAAGACAAATGAGTTTATGTGGTTAAGAGACTTCAAAGTGAGTTGGGAGATTCTTGCAGAGAATGCACTTAGGCACATGTCAGCAGGACCTCATTCACTCTGAAAGTAAATATTACCTCAAATAGTGGAGACCTTCAGACACTATAGGCAGGTCAGACAGCTCAGGAGTGTGAGGCCCTGCCAGTGGGCCTTACTTGGGAACTTATGTTCCCCAGTTTGAAAGAGGTGGACTCAGGTGTAGTTTCCCTACACATGGCTCTTCTACCTCTTCTACTTGAACCTATATTTAGTGCTAGAGTTGATAGGTATGTGTCCAAGAGGCTTAAATATTTGGGCTGCCTATGTGCCAGATGGGCCTAGAATCTCAACAGAGGCACACAAATTAGTCTACAGCTCATTGGACTCACCAAGAACAGCTAACAAGGTGGTGATGATGGACAACGACCATTCCAAGGAACAGTGAGAGTCTACACCTGTACGCAAGATATTCCCATCCATCTGCCCCATGGGATCTAAGCTCCCTCACAATTAGAGGTGGAGTGGGCATCATCATCCCAGAATCCTCAGGACTGGGGAATGAATGGTGGACTACAATAGGCTTAGTGATATTATAGTATAGACTTGCTGTGATTATAGAAATGGAAGAATTTTATCATTAATGTGGAGGAAGTGGCCACTGGAGGTTCTGAGGAAAAGGAGAGGGAAAAGCAGATGTAATATGGGAACATTTTTGGGACATGAGTTTTGTCTTGAATTACATTACAATGACAGATACAAGCAATTATATATCTTGTCATGACTTACAAAATTGTGCAAGATAGAATGTAATCTACAGTGTAAACTGTAATCCACACTTAGTAGCAATGCTCCAAAATGTGCTCACCAATTGCGAAAAAATATATCACACTGCTGAAAGATGTTGTTAATGTGGGAAAATTTGGGAGGGTAGGCAGTGAGGCATATGGGAATCTCCTATATTTTATATGTAACATTTATGTAATCTAAGTATCTTTAATTTTTTTAAAAATGATATATAAAAAAATGGAGGGTTACTCACAAATAATGAATAGAAGAGATAAATTTCAAACCTCTGCAGTCTATCTCCAGAATTCTTGTGTTAACTCCACAAAAAGTCCGAGGAAGGAAAATAGACTGACTAATAGGATTGAATACAAGTTATTTAAGAGCAGGCCTTTGGATCATATGAACCTAAATAATATGATTGTTTACTGATAAAAATAATTTTTCATATATATATGTGTATGTATGTATGTATCATTTTCCTTGGTAGTATTTTTTTTTATTGTGGGTAAAATTCAAATTTTTCACAATACATACCAATATTTGTAAAATGATATATAAATACATATGCATATATGTGCATTTGTTTACATAAATGTTATTTGTTATATATATATATATATATATATATAGGGTGCTTAGATTACCTAAATATTACTCAGAAATTACTTAAGTAGATTCATATCTCAGATTAATTAATACAAACCTGCCCCATTCATATTTTCAAGTTTGGTTTTGTTCCTATTTTACTTGAAAGAACTGGTGCAATGTGTACAAAAGTGTTTTAAGTAATATTATATTAGGAATGTTTTCAAGGGAAATGCTACAGAAATTTCTTAACATTAATATATATTTTTTGTGTAAATTCTTCAAAATTTAAGCACTGTTTTGATTCTGGAACTATATATGTAGGCACAGGACCTGTGTGAAAAGATTTGTTATACATAAACACACACACTCACAAAGGAAGTTCCATGAGCTGCATAAGTTGAATCTGAATGTTTCATTTCTCAGATCATTTTAGCCTTATCTATGTACATAGAGTCAGAGAGGTAAATGACTCTCATGTACTATACCTGGGAGTAGATGTTTAATATCATTGTTCTTTAATACATTTCCAGAACAGAAAGTCACTGGTTCCTGACTATTCCTTAGATATTTTTCTCTCTCCTCAGCAACCTCTTCAGGACTGCTTTCACATCCAAGTCCCTCAGAGTGTATATGAGGGGATTGAGAGTAGGAGTCACAAGTCTGTAAAAGAGGGTAAGGAATTTGGCCTGGCTGTAGCCATATGATCACGGGTTGGATGTAGATGGCTGAGCTGGGCTCTAAGAAGAGGGACATGACTATTAGATGGGAACCGCAGGTCCCCAGGGGCTTGCACCAAGCTTGGACTGACTTAATTTTTACCACTGCTTGAACAGGAGACTAAAAAGGCCATAGGAAGAAGGATCAGAACTAGGGTGTCCACAAAGAGCTGGTCTTCATTCGCATGGATGCCAACACATGCCAGCTTGATCATGGTGGGTACCTCACACTAGAGGTGGTGGAGATGGCAGTGCCCACATCGGGGAAGCTTGAAGGATGATGGTACTATGGATGAGAGTGTTTCCCACTCCACTGAGCCACGATGTTCCTGCTAAGGCCTTGAAAACCTTAGGATGCATGACAGCAGTGTAACTGAGAGTCTGCACACAGCCACATAGTGGTCAAATGCCATGACAGTAAGGAGAATCCATTCAGTGGAGCCCAGTGAGAGTGACACAGAGATGTATGGCACAGCCAGTGGACATGATGTTCTTGGGTGGTCCCTTTAGGTTCCACAGTAGCTGGGGGGCAATACTGGTAGTGAAACAAATGTCAAGAAAGGAGAGATTTGTGAGGAAGAAATACATAGGCATATGTGGAGTTTGGAGTCCAGACAGCAGACCAGGATGATGACTGAGTTGCCCATGAGTGTCAGAAGATAGCATATCAAGACTACCACAAAAAGCACTACCTCCAGTTGTGGCTGGTCTGAGAATCCAAGGAAAATAAAATCTTCCCCAGGTGTCAAATTGATTTTCTCCATTGGCCTACTATAGTAAACAGAAAAATGGGCATTGGGAATTCCATTTAAGAAAATATGTTTATTACTATTTACTTATTTGAAGTATAATTAAATAATATTTGAAGTAAAACTCTAGGTGAGGTTTTCTGTCAGTCTTCACAGAGAAAGGCAAATAAGCAATTAAAAAGGTGTCCTTAAAGAAGGCATTGTTTTGTATCAAAATTTTTTGTCTCAATAAATATGTCACCAATCCTTCTTCATTCATAGAACCATTCTCTGTTCTCCATTTCTTGATAAGTATTTTTGAAAGTAATCTACTTAAAGTACAAAAAAACCCTCCCAGTTTTAACATCTATGCAGTTCTCTTAATGGGAGGGACAAGAGGACATGAATACTGAGACTA
>JAQZBX010065092.1:0-16372 GCA_029593785.1 Cabassous unicinctus | reverse complement strand
AGGAAGTGCAACACCTTTTATAGGGCATAGGGGGATGTGGCGGTTGCTGATTGGCGGGTACAGGGGTGACAGGAAGATTGTGGCGTGAACAGGGAGGAGGATAAGGATTGGTGGGTTTAAAGATGAATGGTGGTTGGGGATTGGTGGGTTCTCGCTGCTGGCAGTTGAGAGACGCGGGCTTTTCTTAACTTAGGCTGCTCTTTATCTTAGCCTTAGCAGCCATGTTAAAAGGGGGGTTGGGAGGGGGCAGAGGGGGAGGGAGCGGGTGTTAGGGTTGATAGGATGCCGGAAGAGTTAAAGGGAAAGGGAGCAGGAGAGATGTTTTCTATATCCTACAACAATAAGATACCTTTATCTAAGGCATCACTAAAAAATGCCTATATATATATATGTGGTGTGACTGTATGAATTTATTCTCCCATCAGTCCTATGTACAAATACTCGTTGCTCCACAATCACTTAATTATCAATGGTTTTATGAGTGTTTCTGAATTCTCTGTTCTATTAGTTGTATCTGTCTATCCTTTCATCAAAATCATCCTAAATATTACAGTTTTATAATATACTTAATTCTTGGTAGGAAAAAAATCCTATTTTTTTCTATTTCAAGAGGGAACCACATTTTTTTTTTTTTTTTTGCAATTTGAACTTAAAAATAAATAGAATCATAACATTCTAGAAAATAACTTGGTTGGCATTTCATTATGTATATTTTTGTATTTATAAAATCTTTACACAATGGTAGATTTTCCAATATTTTAACATGATATGTTTCTCATTACATTTAAATCTTATTTAATTTTTCACTAATAATACTCTGTACTTATCTTGTACAATCCATGTCTAAGCTATAGATTTAGTTATTTCCCTAAAAATTCCTGGTTCTTTTAGTGGAGAATGGTACTTAGAAACAAAGTTCTTGATTCATGCAATTTGAATGTCTCTGCTCCTATGCCCTCTTTGTAGACAAGGCTGGGGCATATGTTTGTAAATATTTATATAAATTTACATATTTATATCTCTATACTTATCTGAATATAGAAAATTAGGTTTCACAATGATACCTCCAATTCCAATCCAAAATCCCATTTACTTCATTCTTGTTTCTCCATTACAATATTTGTAATTCCCTTCACAAACAGTGATACATTTATTTGTTTGATGATTCACCCTGAGCTATTCATTCTCTTATGCCTAAAGTTCACTCTGCACAGAGGTCATCATTTCTACAACAAATTCTGGCATCCTGCTTCAAGCTATTCCCCTGAAACAGAAACACTACCCTGCCTGCTCATACTTTATTCCCTCACACTGAGATGGTGCTGCCACTGCTCCTTACATTCAGACATCCTCCCCTCCACCCTCTCCTCTTACCACATACACAAAACATGAATGATTTTCCTAGCTTACTTGGTTTGAAAACCTGTTCTTGGCCTCTGCACTCTCATACCCAGCAATGTCCACCTTGCTTTACCACAACTTATGGTTTCTAGGCCAATAGTTCAGGAAGGCAAAAGAAGAAAAGGGAGGAAAGGGGAAGGGAAAGGAAAAGGGAAGTGAAAGATCAAGGCATTACAAACAAATGGATATGTAGTAGCTGGGCAGTTTGATGTAATTATGAATTCCTAAAAATAGATATTGGGTTATGCTTGTAAACTGGTTTGTTAATCTGGGCATAATAAAGTTATGATTAGGGTGTTGACTGGGCCACATCAGTAGGATGTTCAGCCCCAACCCTTGGTGGTTGGGGGAATCAAATATAAAAGGTAAGGCAAAAGACAGAGGGAGCAGTTCTGATATTGGAATTTGATGCTGGAGCCGGGGAGGTGAGCAGATGGAGGAGCTTGGTCATGAGGAAGGAGAGAAGCCCCTGGGATAGAAATGAGCTGTTAACCTGAAAGTTTAAAGCTGGCCTTGTGGAGAGAAGCAAAGCCTAGAGAGCCTCATAGTCTACAGCTAGCCTTGTAGAGGAAACAGAAGCACTGAGCCCAGAGAGAAATGCAGCCCCAGGGAAGGGAGGAACCCAAGAAGCCAGAAACCTTGCAAACATTGGCAACTGTCTTGCTCCAACACGTGGCAATGGACTTTGGTAAGGAAAGAAACTTAAGCCTTATGGTCTGGTATCTGTGGACTTCTACCCCAAATATATACCCTTTATAAAGACCAATCTATTTCTGGTATTTTGCATCAGCACCCCTTTGGCTGACTAATACAGGATATTTAATCAATGTGTTGACAAATGATAAAAGATATATTAAAACTTTCTAAAAATCAAGCCTCCCAGAACAAGTGAACTTCTGATATCACAGAAGCCAGTACTGATTTAGGAGGAAAAAACTCATATTGAAAACAGATATTTGAAGAAGAAATGTCCCCCCAAAAGACTGTGAGAGGCTAGAGAGTGAGATGGTGACCACTTACTCAAAATAAAAGTTCTGAAGACAGAGAGGTGGACTAGAGGCAGCAGTAATTTAATTCTTTCTTATGAGAAAGGGCACACACCCAGGCTAATGGAAGCAGGCAAGTGCACATGATCAGTGTAAGAACAAAGATTATAGAGTTACCCTGACACAATGTCCCATTTCCCTCCTTCCCCAACCTTACCCATCTCCCATTGGCTGGAGTTGTGGGCTTACAATCTTAGGCACGCAAACTAACCCAATCCTAAGGTGAAAAGTATAAGGGTAAGTTCTCAGTGTCCAAGTTCATCCCCTTTACTGATGTGGGCTTTCAGGGAAGTGACTCCAACAAGAATGTGGGAAGGTTAGATAAGCAGGAACAGGGAAAAGTTCTCAAAAGAGGCCACCTAGAATGTGGGAGGGTTAGATAAGTGGGAAAAGGGAATTCAGTTTTAGGAGAGTCCACCCTTTGTTCTGTTTCTCTCAATTCTCCCTCTTCTTTTTAGAGTTTATTGGACTCTTCTCACACCACTTATATGCAGATTCAGTCATTTTTTCTAGATCTAGACGATTTTCCTTTGGGGTTGTTTAAAATTTGGTGAGTGCTTATTTAAGCAACATCATGGGTCTAGATTGCCCGTTTTTCCCCATGGGGATTATGTATATATTTTTTTAACAGTTTATTGGATTAGGGAGATAAAACAAGGGACTAGACAGCATAAGATAATAAGTATATCAAAGATTCCAACTAACATAGTTTTAATTTGAGACTGAGGCCTAGAAAAGAGGGAATGAAACCAACTGGTTCATGGATTGGTGTCTATCCTGGAATTTTTGGCTAATTCTTTAGATAAGGTTGTGAGACTTCACAGGGCTTGGATAACTGACTCATTTGGGGCAGTGTTGTTTGGGATATAAGTGCAGCAGCTTTCTCCTATCATTACATAGACTGCCCCTTTTTCTGCTAGCATAGGTCCAACTTTTGAACTGTGTGTTCTACTAAACATCGGGCCATGCCCACCATGGGTCTGTCTCCCACCTCTTCTTTAAATTCTGGGCACAGATATTTGTCAGAGGAGCCCAGTGACCTTTGGTCCCTGGGGCCTTTGCAAGAAGGATAGACTCCTTTCAGAGCACAGAAATCAAGCTGGGTGACTTGGGAGCTGGTTCTCTCAGTGACTGTTACAGTCATATAAACAAGGGACTGTCTACACAAAAGACTAAGAGTAGAAGTAAAGGGGAATTCATGTTGGGATGGGTTAATGTTTAGAGGATCTGAAGGTCAGGTGTAAAGGGTTTGGCTTATCTGTGGTCACAGTCTAGGAGAGAAGAGTTTCAGGTCCAGGTGTGGGAGTAGAGAGAGGTCCTTTGACACAGGTGTAATGGGTCTACCCTTTTTCTGAGTTTCCTACAGCAGTGACTGTGGTCAATAAAACTTGAAATGAACCTTCCTAGTTAGGAGTTAGTTTAGCTTCCCTCCAGGTGCAGATGAAGATCCAGTCTTCAGTTTGAAACTTGTGGACTGGGAACCCAAGAGGAGGAGTCTGGACAATCAGACCTTTTTTTCTGTAGGGAGACAAGAGTTAAAGCAAGAGGGCACATATTTTCTTAAAAATTTACCTTTGCTTTCTTATTGAAAAGGAGATTCTAACTTAGCAGGATAAGGGTGTCTAAACAGGATTTCATGCAGTCACAAACCTGGGTCTCTCCTAGATTTTTCCCTAACTCTTAACAGTGCAAGTGGCAGACATTTAGTTCAAGGCAAACCAGTATCTAGGATAAGTTCAGTAAGCTGTCTTTTAAGCTCCTGGTTCATCTTTTCCACTTTCCCTGAAGAGGGGGGATATCGGGGAGTATGAGAATCCAAGTCAATTTCTAAGACTTTCTGGAACAAGGGCTTAGAGGGATACCTGGGTTAAGCATTTTCATTAACTACTTAGAAAATGAAGTTTACCAGGATTTTTAATGTGTCCAATGTTTCTCTGTATGTGATCTAGAATAGAAAAGATATTACCATAGTCATGAGGCATATATTTAGAATAAGACATATGGATGTTAGCATTGATATAACTGTTATACAGATAGAAAATATAGCAGCTAAACATTGTCAATGGTTTACAGTATAGTTTACAATTTAGACTGTACAGTTTAATAATTTTTGATGATATTTAACATGTCCTATGTTCATTACTGTAAGGTAATGAAAAACCTTTCCCATGACCTTTAAATACCCCATGTGATCTTAACTTTTCCTGGGGCATATGACACTCCCCTTGACTCATGGAATGACAAGATTCATTGTTACATGCCCTGGATATTCCAACCTGCCCTTCCTAATCTACCCACCTGTCAACCGTGCACCACCAAACCCAGTAATATCACTACCCATCTGTCCTATCCTTCAATATGCAACTACACTAGGTTTTAATATGGGGTGGGGAAGGGGGAGGGAGGTTGGGTATGTGGGAGTCTCTAGTATTCCATGTGTGACTTTGCTGTGACCTAAAACATCTTTGAAAATTAAATCAAAATTTGGGAGACACTGGGGAATGAGAGGGGGAAGGTGTCACAGTACACTGGACATCTGATAATACAGTGAAAAAAAGAAAAAAGAATAATTTTTTTAAAAAAGAAAAATTTTTTTCCCATTTTTTTGAATGTCCCAATCCCCTAATTATATTTTATTTTTATTTTAGTTTTTTTTTCTTCTGAGTTTCCTTGTACTTATCTCTGGCATTTAAGCTTATCATTCTTATTTCTTTTTCCTATTTAATTGTATTTGATTATTATATGGGCTTCATGTTCAAGGAAGGTTTAGATCACAGTAGGGTTACAATGGGGGATTCAGAGGATCATTGGTGGGGGGTGTCTGGAATGGGAGATTCATGGGAGTAAGTTCATCTGAATACACATGAAATAAATATAAAATTGCTCAAATAGTCAAGGGATGCGGCATGGTCCCGGTGGGTAGATAATCACTCAATAAATGAGGGAATCTGAATTTCCAGCCTGGAGAGCTCTGCCACATTCTCCAAGGGAGCAGCAACAGTCCCCTGAGTGCAGGGGCAGTGTCTAGCAAAAGAGGATGTCCCACTAATGGGTTCTTGTTATTGAGGACTACCCTTATGAGTATTTGCTCTTCTAATTGAAACTTAGCCTACTGTTATGGGGTGCCTAACAGTTGTCACCTGAGATCCTCCTTGTTGCTCAAATGTGGCCTCTCTCTAAGCCAAACTCAGCATTTGAATGCATTACCTTCCCCCCAACGTGGGACATGACTCCCGGCGATGAGCCTCCCTGGCAATGATGGATTAATACCAAGTGCCAACTGGCAACACAATTGGAAAAAGACCTTGAATAAAAGGGGGAAAAGGTAAAGAGAAATGAGTTCATGTGGCTAAAAGACTTCAAAGAGAGTCGGGAGTTCATCCCAGAGGTAATACTTATGCATACCTCAGTAGGATCTCATAGAACACCAAAGTGGATATCACCCCACACAGAGGGGCTCCTGAGGGATCTGGAGACACCCAGGCCCTATATAAGGGGGGTTAGCCCCAGAGATTGATGCCTTATCAGTGGGTTCTACTTTGGAATCTCTGCTCCTGAGAGTGACAGAGTTAGACTCAAATAAGTCCTCCCTGCACATGGTCCATCAGTCCCTTCTATTCAAACCTATATGTGATGCTGGAGTTTTTAGGTGTACTTCCAGAGACTGGAGCCTCTGGCCTACCTATGTGCCAGCTGTGAATGGAATCTTGGTGGAGTTGCAACACCTACCCTACAGCTCAATGGACTCATCCAAGTCATCTGGCGAGGAGACGACAATGGGCAACAGCCATCCTGGGGAATGGAGAGGGTCTGCAGCTGCAGGTGGAATAATTCCATCCACCGTATCCATGGGATATAAGCCCTCTGTCACTTGGAGGTGGAGTGGACATCACCATCCCAGTCCCCTCAGGATTGGGGGAAGAGCTATGGACTAGAGTGAACTTGGTGGTGTTCTGTTGTAGACATATAGTGATTCAAGCAATGGAAGAAATTACAACAGTGAGGTGGAGCTGGTGACCACTGGACACTTTTGGGGCAGGGAGGAGAAGGGCATTTGAAATACAGGGGCTTTTTTGGGACTTGGGGGTTGACCTGAGTGGCATTGCGGTGATGGATGTAGGCCATTTTACATCAGCATATACCATGCAGAACTGTGTGGGAAAGAGTGTGGTCTACGATATGAACTGTGGTCTATGCTTGGTTGCAAGGCCCCAGAATGTGTATTTGCATTGCTACTGATGTGCCACACTGATGAAGGATGTTGGTGTGGGATGTTGTGGGAGGTGTGGGAGGTGGGGGACACAGGAATCCCTGTAATTTCTGTATAATATTTAGGTAATTTAAGCACCTTTAAAATATATATATATAGTATAAGATATAGGTACAATACTTAATTTTAATTAAGGTGCTACTCAATGCATAAACTTTTCTTTGAGTTGTAATTAGCAGATTTAAGTTCCAGATTTGCTATACCTTACATGTTATCTCTCCATGGGCACAGGCCATAATGCCAATTGTGTTTAATTTCTACTTACAGTACTCTGGTGATCATTGCTTCACATGGTATGTCTTTCACACAACCAGCATGCTGCTGTACTGTTGACTCTAGAGAGAAGCTAGGAAATTGTGTTCCAGTATTCTACTGGCCTGGTGTATAGCACTCTTTGTCACTATTAAACAGTGAAATTGCAACTTAGTTTCCCTCCACCTCAGGAGCACAACTAGATATGTAGTAGACACTTGTATTGTTTTAGGGGTCAGTGACCCACCTAGCCAATAACTCAAATGGAGAGGCAACCTGAAATGTATTGAAGGTCTGGTTTGAATTCAAAAGAGAATTTGATAATGCTGAAGCCTATCTCTTGATTTTTATACACTTTTTAAATACTTCCAATGCAATGTGTTTTATTTCTTACACTTTTATCATGAAGACAATAAGTAGCAGGTATTTTAATTTAGCAGTATATGAAAAACTACTTTCCATTTTTTTAAAAAGTGAAAACTGAAGATTCCTTATGGAATCAAGATTATCTTTTGATAACACCACTCAGATATGCAGATTGAGGTGGCTTCTGACAGATTTCACCACTATGAAGTCACTTTTTGCCATTAACATCAATTCAGGCTTTTAGTTAGTAATGGCTTTCTGGAACTAGCAATTCAAATGTTTCAGTTTAGAAGATGCTTTTTATAAACTCTCTATAATTGACCACAACTAAATAGACTGGTTGATTTACTTTAGATTACAATTAGCAACCAAAGGAATTTACTTTATCCATTTAAAAGAGGGAAGATCTACATTTCTTTAAATTAATTTCATTAGATATGAACTTAACTTTCATCATATTAAGGATTTAATAGATTTATATATTTGGTTTTTCATAAACATAGGGAGATAACACTCAAGTGAAATAAAATCAAAATTGTTACAGTTTATTCAAGGAATGCCTCCCTCTTTCATTTATAGGGGGCCAAAGCTCTTTTAATGAAATTATAAACTGTAAATAATCTTAGAAGCATTGACTGCCAGTTTCTGGAAAACTGTTTTTAAAGATTTTTCTATAGCTTTCAAGGATTTTTTCTTCACTGGTTGATATTTGGTAACAGGATTATTAACCACCCTTATTTTAAGGCTGTTAAAAGACTTAAATTGAGGAATTACAGAACAAGCTATGATATTTAATTTCCCAGTTTAGAATATATAGTTTCAATCTGTTACACCTTGTCTTTCTCCCACACCTCTTGTAAAGAGAAGGCCTTGGGGATAAGGCAGGTTAAAGAGCTTAGGAAAACCTTTTTCTTTCTGAAGTTTCTGTATTTAGATTCCTATATTACTTTTGCATCCTGCTTAGCCCAATTTGGGCTCCAGGAGTAATTATTTACATGTAGCTCATCTAAGAATCCTCATTTTCCAATCTGAGATCATCCCGATGTATGGAGTCATACACTGAACAAACATGTAGACACAAATAGTTTGACACAGAAACACAGGACTCACTGTTATAATTTTAACTCTCTTACAAAATAAGTTTAACTGTAAGATAACATTTAAAGATTTTTTAGAGACTCTTTTTAGTTACTTTAATTTGCACTGTGACTATGCAGTTTTGCACAATAATTTTAATTAAAAAAAAATTGGCATATAACCAAAATGTCCCCAATGCTTTAAGATAATTTCCCTTTGCTGTAGAACTTTATTTTTTACTTTGACTTCAGCAGACCTTGAATGAGCAAGACTAATTCATTAACCTTTGTAGAACTCAAGCTGTGAAATGGGTACTATTATCTGAATCAATGTTTTCAGTGAGTCCCTACTTAGGGATAAGGTGTTCTAATAGCATTTTAATTACAGTTTGTGTAGTCACTTGAGGAACTGGGTAGACTTCCACTCATGAAGTGAGATGGTCAATAACTACTAGGAGATACCTTACTTTTCTCATTGGTGGTACTTCAGTGAAGTTTACCTGAAGGCTTTGAAAAGGTTTGAGCTCTAGGGGCCATCTTCTTAGGGTTTTGTTCCTCAGACTTTTTAAATTTACTTTTATACAGATGATATATTCATTTATTCTTTGGCAGGCTACAGAGTACAGTCTGATATATGCATAATGAGTTAGAACAGCATTGCATAAATTTTGGACATTATAGTGGCTGTCCTGGTGAAGATGATTTAGGATTTCCTTAACAACGGCTTTATTTATTATTTTTCTCCTATCCTCCAAAACATATTTTCTATTTTCTTGTTGAGTTCCAATTAGCTTGATCTTTGGGGGCTGGGGGTATGTCTACTTTTTTTTATTCTGGGGTCCAGCCCAGATTTGTGGGTCAATGTTTTCTTTTTCCTCTTTCATAACACATAGTCATTGGGGTAAGGTTGGAACAATCTTTGTTCCTTCAACTGTTAAATTTAGGCCTAATTTTGTGATCATGTTTCCACCCAATAAGTTGATCCCCATCTCAGGGATGAAAAGAAACTGTTTTAAGTAGTTTTCTTGATTATATTAGATTTGTAATGGTTTGTAAATGGAATAACAAAATTTTCTCCTTTTACCCCTGAGACTATGAGTTTCTTCTTGCTTAGTTTGGTCCATTGAGGTAAGGTAATAAAGGGAGGATCTGGCTGCACCCTGTCAATTGGGAAGGTAATGTTATCCTTTTTATCCTCCACTTTTAAATTTATCAAGGGCCCTGGGCGTGGGCTTATCTTGAACCCTTGACTCTTTCAATCCTCTGATTCTATCAGAGAGAAGATCTTTTGTTCCTTTTGTCTCTCTGGGCAATCCCTTCTTATATGACTTTCTTTTCTGCAACCATAGGAAGTTAAATGGGAGGTGAGGGGCATTTCACTTTTGGTCTGGCAATCAAGCTTGATTGCTATGTTCCTAAAAAGGGAATTGTTTTGCCCCTTCCAATACTAGGTCTCTGTAAAACATTACTCATTATTTGTACAGTTTGCAACATTAATTTTGTTTGCTCTTCCTGTTGCTGTTTTAGAGCCTGCCTCATAACCTTAGTTTGTTTTTTTATTCTTTTCTTTATTCCTTCTTACATATACTTGAGCTGCAGATAATAAATCATCCAGTGGCTTGCTTGCCCATTCTTTTATCTTTTGTAATTTTTAAATTAATATTAGGCTATGAGTTAGTTGCAAAATATACTTTAAGTAGGTTTTGGGCCACTGGATTATTTATTGCTAAGCCTGAATATTTTCACATCAAATCTTTTGGCTTATAAAAGAAAGCCGTGGCACTTTCCTCTCTTTCTAGTTTTGTTTCTGAAGCTTTATTTAAATTCTGACTCTTAAGGACAGCATTTCTAATTCCTTGGACAATTATACTTTTTATATCTCTCATGTTATTTTTATGGGCAGCATTATTATGATCCCAGTTAGAGTCCTGGATGGGGGAAATTTTTGCTCCCCTCTGGGTCCCCCTTTAGCTACTGGGTGATTATCATCCTAGGCCTTCATAGCAGCTCTCCTAATTTATCTCTGTTCTTCACTAGAGAAGAGATGCTCTAAAATGGACATTAATTCAGTCCAAGTATAAATAATTGGGCCGAGAAATTGATTAATTTGGTCAGCTAAGCCTCAAGGGTTTTCTAATAGATTTTTCATTTTGTCTTTGTAAACTTTTTTTAAAATTTATTTTACCAGGAGATCTCTGGGATTGAACCCGGGGCCTTCCATATGGTAGATGGATGCCCAACCACTTGAGCCACATCCAAACTTATTATTTCATCCCTATTCAATGGAGCATTTGCAAACCCAATTTCCCCTTGCCCTAGGGGAATTTCTCTAAGAGAGCACTGTTTACAAATCTAGGGTTTGACAAACCCAGTTTTCCTTGGAGCTGAACTTTTGCCAGTGAACAGCTCCACTCTTAAGGGGAATTCTAGCCCAGATTAAATAACAATACTTTATCATGTTTTATTTTTTTTACTTTTTCCCTTATATTTTGGGAGATCATCCTAATTTTCTAACTTTGTCCCTAATGGACTGTTCTTGGGTACATCTGGTAAAGTTTCTTGCTGGCTGCTTTTAGAATTTGTCTTTCCCATTTTCCCTGATATTTCTGAGGAGTCATTGACCCCTAGTCCTTACTTCTCATCATTTATCTTTTCTGAAACATTTTGTATTATACTCAATCTCTCTGAATAAATATGTCTTGCCTGTACTGGTTCAACCTATCTTGTTCAAGATGTTTTGTATTATACTCAATCTCACTGACTCAACAGGATCATTCAGAATTAAGTCCCCCCTCTTCAAGTCACCCAGGCCCCAGACACAAAGTCTCTTACCTGGGTCTGTGCACAGACTTATGTGACTTCTCTTATCTCAGGTTTTTGTGTGTGTGTGTTTGGTCTGGACATTTTCCCTGTGTGTCTTTTTCAACTTTTGCTTCTTTCAGGTATGGTGATGGGGAGAGGCCTCTGATTTTTCCCATACCAAAGGCCACTATAAAACTTTGGTGGAATGTTCTGCCAGTCAGAGAGGGGGTTTGAGGATCATTCCTCATTCCTGTGATTCCAGACGAGCCCCCAATTGAGTGGGACAGTGACCGCTTACTCAAAATAATAGTTCTGAAGACAGAGAGTTGGACTAGAGGCAGCAGTAATTTATTTCTTTCTCATGATAAAGGGCACACCTCCAGGCTAATGGAAGCAGGTAAGTGTGCATGATCAGTGTAAGAAAAAAGATTATATAATTCCCCTGATGATATGTCCCATTTCCCTCACTCTCCAACCTTACCCATCTCCCATTGGCTGAGAGTTGTGGGCTTACAATCTTAGGTGCAAAAACTAACCCAATCCTAAGGTGAAAAGTGTAAAGGTAAGTACTCAGTGTCCAAGTTCATCCCCTTTACTGATGTGGGTTTTTGGGGAAGTGACTCAAACAAGAATGTGGGAGGGTTAGATAAGCAGGAACAGGGAAAAGTTCTGAAAAGAGACCACCAGAATGTGGGAGGATTAGATAAGTGGGAAAAAGGAAGTCAAATTGAGAAGAGGCTACCCTTTGTTCTATTTCTCTCATACTGATTCTAAGTTGATTGTGAGAATTAATGTATATAGTTGTGGTAGCAAATCTTCTATAAATGCTCCACCATAGATTTTATGCCTAAAGCTCCAGATTATGTTAACATGTTGAGATATCACCCCGATAGTTATGTTACATAGCACAGCTTACCTTAAAATTGGAATATCATTTTGAATTATCTGGTGCCTTCCATGTAATAACATGAGCCCATAAATACAGAGAGCTTTCTCTGGCTGATGGAAGAAAAGGAAGTAAAAAAGATGTGAAATGTGAGAAAGACTCAACACAATGCTGCTGGTTTTGAAGATACAGGTGACCATGTGATAAACAATGCAGGTGATTTTAAGGAGGAGAGAGATCCTGACTGACAACCTGAGAGGAAATTGAGACTGCAGGCTAAAACTGCAAGGAACTCGATTCTGTGAACAACTTGTGTAAACTTTGTATTAGATTATTTCCTAGAATTTTCAGCATGAAACATTACCCTTCAGACACCCTGATTTTTGTCTTCTGAAATTATGAACAGAAAGTTCAGCCACATCATCCTTATACTTTTGACCCATAAAATTAAATTATAACAATATGTTTTGATTTAATTCACTAAATTTGTTATATTTTAAATATAGAAATAAAATTGTAGACAGTAATAATCCTTAGAAGATCTTACAAAATTATACAAAAAATATACCAAATATATTATCAGAAAAATAATAGACACAGGAAAATGTAGTATTAAAAAAAGGTTCAAACATGGAAAAAGAAGGAATAAAATAAGAATCATGAGTAAATACCAGTGGAAAAATACCTTAAAATAAATAGCAAGATGGTTTATTAAAATCAAACATTCCAATAATGAGTACATGATCTTTTTGACTAATTAAAACACAGATCTTGTCAAAATCGACTTAAAATGATCCAACTTAACATTGTACAGAAGCTGAAATATATATCAAGCAAACAGTAAGAAAAAGACAACTTGTGTGACTCTATCAATATCTGGCAAATTAAAATAAGGAAAATTACCAAAGACAAAGTGGCATACTACATAATCTTGAAACGGTTAACTAAACATGAAAGTATAACAATCCTACTTATGTTTACATCTAATAACAGCTTCCAAACACATAAAACAATCACTGACAGAACTGAAAGGCAGAATAGAGAACTCATCAATTATCCTTGGGGAGTTTATCACCCCTTCACTTAGTAATCAATAGAATTATTACATTGTAAACTATTGTTTCAGTTTGGTAGGCAGCTGAAATGCAATATACCAGAAATGGGTTAGCTTTTACAATGGTGATTCATTTGCTTGTGAACTTACAGTTTTGCATCCCTGAAAATGTCCAAAGCAAAGCATAATCACGGGATCCTTTCTCCCCCAAATCAGATGTCAGTGATCCTGGCAAGGCACATTGCATCATCTCTTGGTCTCTCTTTTCTCCTCCATGTTTCCTTGTTTCAGCTTCTGTCTTCCTCTGCCTTTCACTCCCAGCTTCTCTGTATTTCTCTCCATATACATCCCATTTATAAAGGATGCCAGTAATAGGATTAAGACCTACCCATTCTGGCCATGCTAGAATGAAGTAGCCTAACAAAGAGGACACACCTACAATAGATCTCCATCCACAGGAATGCAATAGCTTTAAAAACATGATTTTCTGGCATACACAAAGTCTGAAACTACCACAAATATCAATAATATAGAACAACTAAAATTTATCAACCATTCCATCCATCAATTTTGTAATAATTATTTTTAAGTGGGAATGGAACATTCATCAAAATAGATCATTTCCTCCTAAAAAAATAAACCTTCACAAATGTAAAAAAAATCAAATCATACAATGTATGTTCCTGTACCAAAATGGAAGTAAAAACATAGGAATAACAGAAAGAAAAAAATAAAACATCCAGATACAAGAGAATTAAGCAACAAATTTCTAAACAATCAGTGCTTCAAAGAGGAAGTATCAAGGGAAATTAGAAAATATTTAGAATGAACAAAAATGTAAAGAAAACATATTAAAATTGCTATCATATATGTAAATCAATGCTTAGTTGGAAATGAATACTATGAAAAGTATATAGCAGATTATAAGGAAAGTCTCACACTAATGATATAAATGTCCATTGAAAAGGATAAAGAGGTTTCATATATAAATAACTAATGTTGCAAATGAAGGAGTCAGATATTTAAAGGAGGACAGACCATTACATCAGGCCCTTGCTATTGATGGTTGTACTTGTGAGCCCTCTTTTTGTGAAACTTAGCCTATTATTATATGTTGCCTAAGAGTTACCTCCTGAGAGCCTATTTGTTGCTGAAATGTGGACTTTCTATGAGTGAAGCTCAGCAAATAAATGCACTACCATTCCCCCAGCATGGGACAGGACTCCAGGGTTGAGCTTCCCTGGCACTGAGGGATTATTACCAAGTGTCAACTAGTGATGCATTTGGAAAAACACAATGACCAAAAGGGGGAAATATTAAATACAAATGAGTTTTATGGCAAGAGTTTTCAAAGTGAGTTAGGAGGTCATTCCAGAAGTTATACTTATGCATGTTTCAGTAGGATCTCCTTGACTGCCACATTAAACAGTGCCCGAAGCAGGGGTCTCCTGAGGACTTTAGAGATATCTAGACACTACAGGCAGGGCAGACAATCTCAGGAATTTGGCACCCTGTCAGTTGGCCTTACTTTGGAATATATGCTCCCAAATGTAACAAAATTTGACTCATTTATAATTTCTCTACATATGGCTCTTCTGCCCTTTTTATTTGAAACTATTATTAGCAATACATTCATTAAATATGTGTCCCAGAGACTTACATCTTCTATCTGTTCATATGCCGGTTGAGGCGTGAATCTCAGCAGAGTTTCAACACCTACTCTCCAGTTCATTGGATTCTCCCTGGACATCTAAAAAAGGATGATGATGGACAATGCCTATCTCCAAACAAGACAGTATCCACAAATACAAGAAAGACATTTCCATCCATGTGCCCCAAGGGAAGTAAGTCTCCTCTCAATCAGAAACAGAGTGGGCATCACAATCCCCAAATCCTCAAGATTGAGGAATGAACAAACATAAAGGGGGAGAGCAACTATGGACTTAATTAGACTTATGATTATTCTAGCAATTGAAGAATGTATATCCTTTATATAAAGGCAGTGGTCACCAGAGCTTCTGTGTGGAGGGCAAGGGAAGAATAAGTGTAACAAGGGGCATTTTTGAGACATTGGAATTGTTCTGAATGACAGCTAAAGGCAATGATATATTTTGTCAAAACCTATTAAAATGTGCAGTGCAAATTGTAAAGTATTATATAAAGTATTGACCATGGTTAGTAGCAATGTTTCAATATGTGTTCATCAATTGTTACAAATGTACCACACCAATGAAAGATGTTAATGGGGAAAAGTATTGGAGAAGGAGGCGGTAGAATATATGGGAATCCACCTATATTTTGATGTATCATTTATGAAATCTAAAGCATCTTTAAAAATAAAATTAAAAATAATAAAAAAGAAAACTTCAAAATTTCCTCATAGTTAATGGTAAACGATTGAATGTTTAAACCCTAGTATTGGAAACAAGGAAAGGAGGTCCAATCCGATAATTCTTAGCCATAGTAAAAATCATAAAATATAATAGAAAATATAAAATAATTAAAATTTTCTGAATTCACAGAGGACATGATTTTTGATATAAAGTTCTCAGACAGTCTATACAAAAATAAATCTCCTGGAGCTAATGTGCAAGTTTTGCAAGGACAGAATATTCAGGCTCAAAACACAATAATCAATCATATTTTTGTGTAATAGCAGTGAAAAACATGAAATTCAAAATGAAAAAGAACATTATATTTAACCACAATATTATAGAAAAATGGAATACTAAAAAAAAATCTAAATGCAATGTGTACAAAATCTGTAGACTACAAACTAAAAGATGTTTGATGAAAGATAACAAACATGCAAATAATTCAATATACAAGCCATTTTATGGACTGCAAGACTCAACATACTATGTTGTCAAATTTTACAATGATCTGTACACTTATCATAATTCTATTTAAAACACCAGCAGCCTTTTTGTAGATCTAGACTAATTGGTTTTAAACATACATGGCCTAGTCATAAAGTTAGAATAGACAAAACAATTTTGAAAAAGAATAATAGATTTGGATGAATTACACAATCTCATTTTAAGGGTAACTCTAAGGGTAAGGTTTTATAGTATTTGTGAAAAATAAACAAGTAGATCAAAAGACATATACAGAGAGTTCTGGGACCCATACACATATGGTCATATGATTTTTGACAGAAAGATAAAGACTACTCAAAGAGATAATCATATTTTTAAAAATTGATGTGGGGAACATTTT